>JAOVYW010073858.1:0-14109 GCA_025775045.1 Hiodon tergisus
CATAGCGCTGAAAGCATGACACATGCTTCATCTAATTTGTCCAGTAGAGGGAGTCACTGTGGCTTTCTGAATGCAAGTTTCTGACCTTTTTTAATAAGTGTCATAGATATATTTGCACACAGTAGAAGGGATGATTGGTACATTTGTTTTACATCCACTTGGACTTTTAAAATATTTTTAAAGCAAACCCTTGGTAAAGGTAGGCTATGGTTTCTTCTGTAGCAGGGTCTATAATAAAGGGTTTTTGTAGGAAGCGTGATGATTGGTTAGGCGTTTTTGCTCAGTGCAATCGTTATTAGTAGTCAAACAGAAAGTCAGTCCCCAGGATGTGGTCATGTGCTCTGAGCTGTGATGGCAATCCGTGGAGTTCATGTCTTTTTTCCCCAAACCTCCCACACAGGGGACCTGTAGTTCCTCTGTGTGCTGCCGTTGAGGACGTGTGTGCCGGTTTCTTGGTATGCAACTCAGCCTTCCCGACAGTCCATGTAGTTGCCTTTGATCCAGTAGCAGATCTGGGCGAATTTGAGGGGGGTGACGCGCACCGCCACGTTGAACTCCTGGGGTGAGCCGTCGTGGTCGACCCACTGGTGCCCAGAGAAAACCCCAATGACCTTCCGCTCCCACCGGCGGCGCCGTCGGCTCCACATGCGGGCGTAGACTCCAGACCCACTGGCACCAGGCTGAGCATCGCAGTGCTGGTACAACAGGTCATAGGTCTCCTGGTGGGCCTGGCAGAAGCGGTATACCAGCCTGCCCGGCCGGTCGTTGTCGAAGCCGGAGAACTGGACCCTCTGCCCAGGGAGTTGGCGGGCGGACGGGCTGACCCCCAGCTTCATGTAGCGGCGCTTGTGGGCTTTCTTCAGCTCCAGCAGGGCATAGTCATAGTCCATGCCGATGTCGTTAGCCGTGCCCTTGATCCAGCCCTTGGGCACGTGGGTACGCTTCACCCGGATCCACTGGAACTTCATCTGGTCAGGCAGGCCACTGCTGTTGGAGGGGGACGCGTCACGCTGCCGAGGCTTCAGGAAGCCCACCCGCAGCTTCTGGGCACCTTTGACGTAGCTCTTGCCATCATGTACGCAGTGTGCGGCCGTCAGGACGTGGCGCTCTCCCACCAGTGTCCCGGAGCAACCCGTTGACACTTTTACCGCGGTGGAGAATGGATAGTTGGTCAGGAAGACTCGCCCCACGATGCTGAAGCGACCATCTGGCCCGTAGACCTGCCGCCTCCTGCGGGAGCGGCCTGGGTTGGGTGGCGCTGCTGCCCTGAGGGAGGCCGGGTTGAACCCGTACACGCCCACCTCTGTCTCTGTCAGGCTGCCATTAGAGTGCAGAGTTTCGTAAGACAGGAAGCTCCGCAAATCCTGGGGGCTGGGGGTCGGGGCCTGCCAGTGGCAGTCTGGCCCACAGTGGGATGTCACTTCCAGCCGGGCGCGGGACATGAAGCGCGGGGCGGGCATCTCCTCAGTGTGCTGGGGTAAGACCACAGGCACCCGCAGCAGGGGCCACTGCGGTCTCCAGGGGGTGCTGTGGGAGTGGGACCCTGAGATGACACAGAGCAGCAGGAAGGGGAGTAGGACCAGGATGTGGTGTTGGGGAGCCATGTTGGTGCAGCACCTGGAGCAGGTGAGAGAAGAGCCAGGTGAGAGAACACATGCACACACAACACTTCTGTAAGGGTACAGCAGTCCTTCGGGAATATTATTTTATAATACCACTTGGGAGTATTTATTTTAGAAATTATACTTTTGCAGTATAATTATTACTCAACCCCTCAGGAGACATGAAGATACTGTTACCCCCAATTCAAGATCTGTCCTCCCTATTCACCTCTTCCAATGCACTGGCTGAGTGAGGACTACTTCCGTGCCCACTGCCTGCACAAATCAGCCCTAAGCCAGAGTCAGAATCCAGGATCTGGGTGGGACAGTCCTGCATAGTTTGTTCTCGCCTCATCTTTATCATCTGATAGCGAGAGTTTAGCAAGACTCTGTCTCTCTCACACACATACTTTACAATTAATTTACAGGTACATTTCATAGCTGAAGTTTCTGAACACTGAAGATACAGGAGTATCCTGCAGCCAATGACTCAACCTATCCATGAAGATTATGAACACAACATGGGTTGATTGTCCTTGACTACATGACTGTGTATCATTCAATGCACAGAGAATTATAATTGGACCTAAGCGAACCGTAATGTCACTCATTTGGCGGACACTTCACTAAAACTCTACAAATAAATACATACCATAGCCTGTATTATCAAAAGTACACACACACACACAGCTATATGTTGGTATAACAAAGTATTTGTCACTGACTGACACGCAGAATGGGAAACACAAACCTGGGTTAAAGCATAACTTTGTGGCCAATGCAGCCAATGTTTTCTACAATCATGTTATGCTGACCTCTGAACATTAGAAGTAGAATAGTGTAGAGTGGAAGCTGTGTGGATGATAAGATTAGTTCAAATGGGACAGAGTGAAAGAAGAGAAATGCTGTGCATTACCGGATGTCCATGCTGGAAAATATTACAAATAATACTTAACTGAGGCCAAGGGTATTATATTTGGTCCCCTTGGGGACCATTGCTATGGAATTTTGATCTGTGGGGGAATTTTGCCAATTTATTTTTTCCAGCGTTAACATGGAAAGAATTTATCAATCTACGCCACAGAGCAGAGGTCGGAGGTCAAGAGCTCTGTGGCTGTGGCTGTCTCGCGATTCACCCTAGAGATTTATGTGGAATTGCCCTCCAACTGCGGGATTCGCAAAGCGGTTCCAGCCTCTCTTCTTATGGTATATCTTCATCCGCCTATTTGCCCTGTAAATGTTTTTCACTTGTATTCGAGGTCATTTATCGCTACTGCAGAAATACATGAGATCTGGAGTTGCTCTGACCTTAATAAAAAGTATTTATTTTTAAATAACTTCGACGGAACAAAACAACAATAATACATATTGTTGAAATAATAAACGATAACACAATAGGTTTACTGTAATGCTGCTTTAATCTTTTACCATTTAATGCACGTTGACCAAAAAGTTAAAATCAAACTTAAATTGCTTATTACACCATATTTATATCCATGGATATGCAGCGAGTAAAAACATTTCTTTATTTCCTAACTAATATTTCAGACATTCGCGATGATGCATTATGTCCAAGCGTAAGTCAAAGCGTAGCCTCGGTTAAATATATTAATTATAATATACACGTATATATAAGTATTGTGCTTGTTATTTGCAGTTACAGTTTAGGCAAACAGTTCAGTGAACTCGAAATGCAGTTTATGTGTAGGTTAATCCAGTCTATATACCTTTGTTTCAATCGTAGCGTCCAATAGTGGCCTATAGCAGCAATACAAAAGAAAAAAAATACACTGACAGAAAATTAATGCATACTCGATTTGTAAGAAAGCTATTATATCCGTTTGTAGAATGCATTTAGTTTTTTAGCTGACGCGTGACTTAATGTTTTAACATTTAATTACAGTATCAGTACTGTATATTTAGTAGTCAAGACATTAATTGGAAGTTGGAAAAATACAGATAACTCAGGACAAAGAAAAAAATACATAAAAGCCAAAGGAATTATGTTAATCTGAAACTGAAACCAATTGCTTGTTCCCCACCACTTACTAAAACTCTTCTCAGAAGTGGTCTAACCAAAGAAATATCAGAAATTCCGTTTCATTCTTTATCCATTCGGAAGGCATCTTAGTTAAGGGCGATTTAGAGACGTTTTAATCTTTCAGTAAACTAAAAAGTTGATCCTAAAACGTCATTAAGTGTCCTGATTCCCATCCAGTACTTTCGTAATTGTACCAACTATATCTTCATTCATTTCGTTTGACTAAATTGATAATTGAAAACTGGCCTCAACATTATCTGCTTTTGAGTACCTTGAGGAACAAAGATAGATTACAAAAATGTATAATCAAATTAATAAGATGTTCAATAATTACATTTTCCAAGATGATAAGATTTAAAAGATGAATTATTGTATTCCTTAAATTATACATTTAAGAGCAACAAAATATGTTTTTTAAATTCCGTTACTTAATTTTTTTACAGGTAAACATGCACGTTTAACAACAATTAATTTTCAAACTGTTACAGCTAGAATGATTAAATTACAATTATTAAATTAACCACTCAATCGATGCTGAATGAGAAGAGCTTGGTTAGTGGAAAACCCAGCACACACAGGTGGGGCCAGGACCAGGATTGAACACCAAAGTCTTAAGAGCAGGCGAGTATAATAGAATGGTGCACATAGCCTCACCGGTGGAGATCCTGCGGAGAAAGCAGTCTCTTTTCGCGTGCGATTGGCAGGTGCGGTGGTGCCACCCAGTGCGACGCAGCAGATTTCTTGAAAGAATCCCCAATTTGGAAAAAAACCAAAAGATCTAATCTGTCAGATCCTTAGATATTCTTGCTTGTTTTTCCTTCTAGGACTCATGTCTTCATATTCCGATTTTAGAATTTTGCCGGTGGGAAACCTCCGATAAGCTCGCTTATCATTCAGCGAAAAGTTCGCCGAAGTGACTGATGGAAATGAACACTTCTCCAGTCCTAAATTGAACGCGCAACTCAGTCACGTGGTTCAGTTTCGTTCGGGCTTGGGATAGGTCTGGAGAACAAACAACGAAAAAGGCAGCAAATAATATTACCGTTCACTTTAAAGATAACCGTCGGGGCGTAATATTAACCTAATGGTAAAACATACGAGGTTAGAGTTTTTAAATCTTTTGAGGGAATTTCATTGGAGAAAATTACGTTGGCACGGAATAAAACGCTATTATCAATGTAAACTTTCCCAGTTCTTCATTGCCATTTAAGCTGTTGACCAATTACTTTCTAAAAATTTGAGAATTCAATTAAAATTTGGGGCATTGACTAAAGCAGACCCCAAAAACACCACTGTTTCTACAGATAGATTTTAACCATTTTTATGCAGATATATTTTCATCAATTTTACAGACATTTTCACTGTATATACACAGATTTTCACAATTTCCACCCAGATAGGCCTGCATTTTCACTATTTTATTTACACTACTACTGGTACTACACAGATACGTGGGTGGGCGTGGGAGCCACTATTTCGCTGGGTCACGCTCATATTTGCCTCTCCACAACGATTTTTACTTAGAGTAACACACATGTGGAGTCATCAGTCAGTTACTTTACATAGAGTAACACACATGTGGAGTCATCAGTCAGTAAATTTATATAGAGTAACACATGGGGAGTCATCAGTCAGTTACTTTATATAGAGTAAACACGTGGGGAGTTATCAGCCAGTGACTATATACAGTAACACACATGGGGAGTTATCAGCCAGTGACTTTATATACAGTAACACACATGTGGAATCATCAGTCAATTACTTTATATAGAGTAACACATGGGGAGTTGTCAGTCAGTTACTTTAAATAGAGTAACACACGTGGGGAGTCTAGTGATTTTACAGGTCCTCGTCTCAGAAACAAATCATGTTTCATGATTAAAATAAAACACTGCCTATCAGGTGGTTGAGCTTCAGGGTTCGGTTATTATCTGGATTCAGTCAAAATTCTGAGTTCATAATTGTGCTGATTTGCAGAATTCTATAAAAAATACTGAAGATAAATACAAAATCAAGAGTTTGTTTAGGATGGCTGTGGATATTTTCCTTGGCATCTGATGAGATAAAAACTAAAAAATCAGACAGAGGGGAGCTCTTGACTCCAAGAGCAACTCTGAAAAATCTCAAAATTAGCTACTGGAGGAGAGACCAGATACAACGGAGTTACTCCGTCAAAGTAAATGAAATATTCATCTCATGTATTTTAGAATTGCTCAGATCTGATTAGTGATAGCATGCAAACTTCGATGGTTCCCTCTGAGACTTGGCATATAAGGTTTTTATTAGTTTCCGAATTAATCTTTTGGTGAACACCCTAATAATGTCTGTGCTGTGGAATTGAGTAGATTGTAGACTCTCTCTCCAGCACACACTGGCAATAAACACTAACTGTAAAACAATATCTATGTACATTCTCACCCTGGGGTATTTTTATATTTGCTGAGGAAGCTCATTTTTACTCTCAGGTTGCCTTTTATTGCCCAACTATTGTAACTCCAGGGTTGTGTTTGATTTTCCAAGAGCCCATTGTAACCCTGAAATGGCATTTGATTGGCCATTCTGGATCTTTAATAGCCTATCGTTAACATCCAGTCGTAGTCGCAAGCTGGTTTCACAGGTCTTTCTGTGTCCTTGCTTCTCAGACACAAAGTCAGGGTATTATCTCTGCAAGCGCACAGAACTTCAGTACGGTGGAAGAGGATTGGGGTTGTGGGAAGACAATCCACACAGAAAGGCATCGTTTGGTCCTGCGGCATTGACCTCAGCAATGCGTGGGCAGGACAGCTAGGAAATGAAAAGCGGTTTTGTCTTGCTCAGTCAAGCCAAGTAGCTATGGCAGCACCCGGGACTGCCCGTTACTGCGGTAGCCCACCTACTCCCCAAATCCCTCAGCACATTCCTTCGGGAGCTAACCCTCCACCATAACCCATCTCAAGTCCCCGGCCTAGACAAACAGTGCTGTCCCAGGCTCTGCTCACAGAAGAGCCTGGGATTTTTAGCTCTGCCTTTACATCTGTTTATGAAACAGAGAAAAGTTCCAAGTGCCAAACAAGCCAGATCTTTTAGCAGATGGCTTTAGCATTCAATAATTGGTTGTTGGCTCATAAAATCAGTGGCAGTGGCAAATAGTCTTCATGAAAGATTAAATGTTTCCACAGGATGATGTGTAAAAGTGGATGTCAGGGGACAGTTGGGCATGACTTTGAAATGGATCTGAACCCACAAGTCAGCACCATGGCCACCCTTTGGATTCCTGTGTTTTTATTGCCTTGGTCTCCAGCTTTACTGACAGCTTTTGCTGTAATTATGGATAGACTTGAGTTAAACTCAGATTGTTCTGTGTTTAACAGAATTAATACATTTTCCATGGAAGTTTTTATGTTTGTTGATTCTACCTCTGGTCAAATCTCACATTCTGACTTGATTGTATGACAAATACAATCTCTTTGGTGGTTTTGTGTCAAATTTATATTAGTTTAGGGTGTGCTTGTTGTTCCCTGGGTATCTGCAAAGTCCAGTCAAAAAAGTGATGTCTCCAAAAGGTCAGAGGTCAGTGATGCCCATTGTTGAGGGTGGTAGCCTCAGTGGGATCAGGGGTTGGGTTGGGGGCAGAATGATTGGGCTTTGGCTTGGAAAGCATCCTCTGTCAGGGCTTTGGATCTCCCTGCACTGTGTTTGTTCCCATCGGTCTCCTTGATCGCTCAACTGCTGCTTTCCTTCCCTGAGCCAGTGATTATCTGGAAGGATCTGATCCGATGCTTAGGATCCCATAGTGACTCTGCCTCTGAGTCATCTGCTGCTGGATGGAATGCGTACGCAGCTGTGCCAAACTTCTTGCCCCTCCTGTGTTGCGGGTTTTGCAGTGTGTCTGTGGGCTCTTTGTTTTTGTGTATTTGAAAGGAAAGCAGCCGCTCCCTCTACAGTACTCACAAGCTAGTCTCTCTCTGGACAGCTCTGGACAGAGAATTAATTAATCAATTTAGAACAGACCCAGCTGGACCACTTGGATGAGCTACCTGAAGACAGATGTGCTTTTGTTACCCCAAAGATATTTATATTACAATTTTCCCCTAAAAAATAATAATTTGGAATCGGCAGTCGTGCTGATGCATCTCAGCTCGTTGCTACAAGTCCTGGATCTGCACAAAGGGAGGGTGAGGAAGTCTGACTTGTCTTCTCTAAACCTTCAAACAAACTGGGCGCTGGACCTGTGCGCTGGAGTGTTATTGGGGGGAATAGTTACCATACGTCAGGTACTTGGACTATACCTCTTTTTTAGTCCTTAAATCTTCTACTGGCCTGGTTTTTTTAATATCTTAAAATGTTAAATGAAGTTCATGGTCTCATCTTTAAGTAATTTATTGACATTGATTCATTTATCACCACCTGAGGAACATTTCGGAGATCAAATACTTTTAAAAATCTAGCTTGGTTTGATGGTCACGTAGAAAGAATGAGAAAGTTGCAAACCACAAATTGTGTTTGTCTGATGAAGTCTTTCCTCGTCTCCTTTCTTTGGTAGTATCTTCTAATACCAGCCTCTTCTCAGCTCTCCCCAGCCTGGAAACATTCACCGCAGCCAGGTCTGATCCTGTCAGGAGATAGAGTTCAAACAGTGTGACCTGGCATGATGTCCTTCCTCATCTGAACCTTATTAAACATGACTCATCCACCGGTCTCATGATTCCATTAAGCGCAACGTCTTTGGCCTTCGTCGGTGGGACATTCCCTGCCGAGACCCACAGTTTGTGGAATAAGTCAGCAAGGACCCTGAGGGACACAGAGGAGAGAGCTAGTGTGTGGTCATCATTATTGACCATTGTCCCCATAGTCCTCTCCCTACAGGGTATCCTAGTGGAACAGAATGGTCACTGCAGTCATGGGGATCCTTATGATGAAATTACTATCGTAATCCAATCAGCCATAACTTTATTAAAATGTAACACGCTGCACCTAGGAATGCAGGAAGATTGCAGCTCACCCCTCCTCCCTTGGGTTTGCTCTAAACTCACATATTTAAAAAGGAAAACTATTGTTTGTAAACATGTTTTTCTGTACTACTCTGATGAGTCCAGTTTGTTCTGTCCAGATTGACTGGAATGACACATATGTCCTGATGAGAGGATAACTCAATTAACATTCACATACTGTTTTCTCTGGTTACTAATTCTAAGTCATACTTTGTTTTTCCTAGTTATTGACGATCGCCGACACTGTGTTTATCCTGGTTACTGACACTCACTGACATTGATGCTGTTTTTTGTTTTTACCTGGTTACTGATACTGACACGGTTTCCCCTGGTTAATGGCATCTACTGACATTCACTAACACTGTTTCCTGGTTCCTGACACTCAATCACTGTTCTTCCTGATTACTGACACTCACTGACGCTGTTCTTCCTGGTTACTGACAGTATCTATGTTTATCTGGAGCAGCTCATTGGAATTGTTTTCTCACTCATAAACGTGAGTCTGCATGTAATGCTGGATAGCGGCTGCTGAGAGTTGTTTTTAATTAGTTGTGCTTTTCCCTTTTTTAATTCCATGTGGGTGGGTGTACTTTATGGTTGCTCAAGGCTACTGATTTTAAAGGGAAGCAGAATAAAACTGGTAACACTGAAGATCAATTTGCACACACCCATTGGGGAAGTCTGGTATGGTGTTTAGCTACTTATGGGATTCTGGGCAACATAAGGTGTTGAGTGATAAGTTTTAAAGGATTCACTCCAAGTCCTTTTTCAGACTAAACCAAATGCACACAGAGCTGTTTCCCAGACAATAGAAGCAAAAGCAGAGCTGGTCTGGTCTTGCTGTGATGAAGTCTTAATTTGTTCTGACATAATTGCTAGCACTGATTGCATATTTATTTGTTCTATTATAATTAAGGTTTTTGTTCATATTGTTAGTGAAATAAATGCTTGTCTTGCAGGTTCATAAATCCTGACTTTTTAGTCTTAACCCATAATAGGGTGTTCTTTCATTATACACATTACGTCTCGTTGGGCACATACAGGTGTGGGAGCTGAGGTCCCGGCTATGGGCGTGGCCGCAAAAGCTGCCAGTCTGGGCCGGCCTAGGAATGTCCAGAGGTCTACTGGCAGGTCTCCAGGCTGCATGCCACAGCCGTTTAAAAATATTCACAAAAATAATCCTAAGATAGGTTGCACTATGAATGTATAGCCACCCACAGGAAATGTTTATCATTCTCCATCAATGCACTCGATGCACTTCTATGCTAAAAGAATAACCTTATCTCAGGAGATCATGCAACATCCAAGTTTTCCAAAATTCTAGAATATTCTCACTTCTGTTTTTTAAAAGCAGAAAAAGAGAGTGCTCTCACGCACGGCTCATGTTTTTGCACTTCAGTGCTTATCTGACGGGTAGTGTTAGTCATGGCAGGGGTAAACATAGGCACATTGGTGCTGATTCATTTATTTCCCTGCCTTCCAGTGAAGCCAGGTGGCTCCAGTAAGACAGAAATTTAAATAAGCCTTTTATTTTTGTACACCATGGGACTGATTTGGCTGTTTCATTGCAGTTTCGTTGTGTCTCTTGGACTGGTAATGGTCTCCCAGCGGTGGCTTCCAGGAAGTGAGTTGATGTTGAAGTGATGTGGAACCCAACTGCACTATTAGCCTGGGGTGGGAGTGAGAAGAGGCCTGTTTCCTCAGAGCACCCGGACCAGCGCCTTCCTTTACAGTTCCACTCTGACTAATGGGAAGGAGAGTGGAGCCTCAGAGGAAAAATATTTTTGAAGGCGTTTTTTTGGCTGTGGACCAATGCTGGATTGATGATCTGCGACCCAGAGCCATTGACAGTGCAATACGCAATGAAGCTTGCAACACTTTTTATAGTGTGAGTCTATTGCACCAGTTTCAACATCAACGCCACTGCCACTGTGGCTCTAAATAGAAACATCAATAATGCAGTAGCACTGGCCACACCAGTGCTAACATCAAAGACACTGTGGCTCTAAACCCAAAACATCTTACTCACCCACATTAGCTGCACCAGTGTTGCCATTAACATCGTTCTCATTGCTTCTGACTGAATATGTTTATCATTGTACCCAATGACTCAACGTGTTGCATTCATAGTTACTCAGCAGTTACATTCACAGTTACTCAGCTAGTTACTCAGCTGGTAATGTTCACAGATACTCAGCTGGTTACATTCACAGTTACTCAGCTAGTTACTCAGCTGGTAATGTTCACAGTTACTTAGCTGGTTTATCAATGGTAACTCAGCTGGACACAGTTACTGACCTGTCATAAGGCTTTATTTATAATGACTTTCAAGTCTAAAAACATGACACAAAACATCTGATGTAAACAACTTAAATGGCACAATGTACCCAACAGCCGAATTGAAAATATTATAACCATTCACACCGTGATAAAATGGTTGATACCATCCCACACGGTTGCTAGGAACCCTGAGATCCGGGCTAATTTTTAACATTTCTCAGACTGACCATTTTCCCTATTTCTGGCCCCCCACAACGCAGGGGCCTCCTGCGTGAGGTCACCACGACAACCGCAGGCCAAACAGACAGGAAGTGCAGTGCACAAGGGACTAATGAGGGTCTCTGCGTTTCCAGTGGGAAACCCCTCCAGAGCTGCGTCATTCCCCCTGAATCACGCTAGCCACCAGCTCTTTTCTTCAGTCAAAGTAATTTCATTTTTCCTGCAGAGGGAACTGAGTGTGTCCTGTTTTTTCCTCTGATTGTGTAGGACTAGACACAGGGCGTTGCTGGGTGTTGCCATGTCAAAGGGTTGTTCCCTCCAGCACACACAGGGCATTTTTCTCTTTTCCCACATTCACATGGATCTCTGCATTTTACAGTGTGTGCGTGTGTGTGTTTTGATAAATATTCTTTACTGAAATATTAAGGAATTCATACAACCAAATGTTGTGGAATCATTAATTGATCAGTAGAACCACACGGTTTAAATGCTGAATGCCAGTTGTCCAAATTAATCTAATCACAGCCACAGTTTATTCTGATTTTTATCTCAGTTTGATGCTTTCATCAAATGGGTTTTGTGTAGAATAAATGTTTTTGCCAAGCGCATACACCCTGGAATTTCTTGAATGCAAATGGGTCAATCCAACAATTGGACTGTTCAACACAGTCAGGTTATCCTTAGATCTATCAATCCCAAATAGAGGCAAATGGTGGTACTTTAGGTGGTAGCAATATGTTCACATGCACTGAAATGTCAGGATGTCTTTGTCATTCATAAAAATATAAAATAACAACATAAAAGCTTTAGCGGTCCATATTGAAGTTGTATTGAATGAACAGGTGACCAAAAATGTTAGCACATTCTTCTAAATGGTCAATTACCATACTGTTTATTTTGGGGGTGGGGTGGGTAAGCAATATATTAAACACTGCCATTGATATGTGTTCAATAAGTTGACTGGAAGTCGAATGGAACTGTCCAGGTGAATAAAGTCAAATAATTTAGTCGGTATAATAATTGGTTGAGTGGAGAAGAGAGGGAAAGGACAGGAGAAGTGGACTCTTACTGCAGCGCTGAGTTCTTCTGAGTGCTTAAAAACATGGACACATCTCATCCCCAAAAGCTGTGGAGGCCACGTGCAACTCATCACCTGCCCCCGTTATTTATTTGACCATAACTACATTCTGCATTGTTAGAAGTGTTGTTTGGTTTGGCCCTTTGTCAGCCCTTGCAGTTCACCCCAGCCATCCTGCACAAATTCATCATTTGTGTAAAACGAAGTCTGTGAGAGAACAGAGCTGTAGGGCCAGATCCAGCTGAAACTGCCTCGGCAAGCTCAGAGCTCAGCCCTCGCCAAACTGACACATGTTTACAATTTAAGTTCAGCATCAAACCAGAAACATTTAACTGGTGACAAGTTATGAAGTCAGAGTTCAGAAGTGTGTTTTTGCAGATTGTGTTTGTGCAGGAGTGTATGTCGGCCTGTGTATGAATGTTTATGTGTCCTGATAAATACATTTTGCTCACTGAAAGTCCAATAGAAAACCTTGAACTTCCCTGAACAGCAGAATAAAATCTTCATGTGACCCAGAGAACCCAGAGAATTCAGATGAGACCTACCACTGGTGCGTAACGTATCAAGGAGACTTCAGAATAAAAGAGATGTAAGGAATGTATATTATTTTATTGGACTGGTGAACTTTGATTTGAAAGGGACTGGGCTTCTCCAGCAGAATGTTATCCCCCCTGAGGCACATCCGCGCTGACTGACCTCTGGTGGTCAGAGTTGCGGTCAGAATTAGCTCCACTCTGTCTGAACAGTGTCTGTTTCCGTGCTGAGTTTTGTCTATTCCTGCTGCTGAACTTTATTGAGTGGGTTTTTATAGGACAGAATTTTTATGCGAGGATTTGGCTTTTGCTTTAAATGGAAATCAGCCAACAGAACAATTAAAAAGAGGTCCAGATCTTCAGCTGTTGCCCCGACAGCCCAAATAAGATGAGGATAGCATCAGTCTGAACAGTTTTTATGGAGATTTGGTTAGACAGACTTTATCTGCCTCTGCTCTAAATTAACCCAACAATCAATACCCCCCTCCTAATTGCCCTCTATTTGTAAAATAGAAACTGTACACAGAAGAGAGGGAGATATAGTGGGATGGAAGACAAAGAAAAAGAAACACACACATAAGGTTAACTCCCACATATAGAAGACAGGGAGGAAAAGTGAGTGGAAGGGTAATAAAATGAAGGGCTTCTAAAGAAGGGGAGGACATTAGGGGTCTCAGATTGCAGAGGGGTGACCAGCTGGCCACTCTCTGGGATGGTACCACCAGCACTCACACTCTCTCACTCCCAAAAAGGCCCTGACCGTGTGTGCACATCCTTCACTACTGACAGAGAAAACATTAAACATTTTAGATGAAAATGATCTTAAAAAAACAATAACACAGCCTGCACTGTTTTTTGTGTTTTCAATCCCTGTGGTGCTGCTGGTTCTGCTAAAATCACCCTGGTAGTCTAAGCATAATTCAGCTATCAGGGCACATGTATCTAAGAGTTCAGTGTTAGAGAAAGGAGCTCTCATCTCATGACATCACTCTAAATCCAACACAACATTTCACTGTCTCCATAGCAATGTGACCAAGTATCACTGTCTCAAGAGTAACGGCCCATGGCATCATAACAATCCTGGGATGTAACTTCTCTAATCCTGTCAGCATTTGGTAAGGGCAGGAAAAATGTGTTTAGATGTGTTTTGAAAATTAAAAAAAACTGAAATGTAGAACAGGGCGAGGCAGCCCCACAAATCCCTCACAAGTGGTAATGCGAACAAAAGAGGATTCACCGCGACTGCCAGCACCGTCACTAATCCTGTGGCGTGTACTGTCTTCAGCCTCAAGTCCAGGGCCGGCGTTTGCAGTCTTCAGGTCATACTTAGGGCCAATGTATGCAGTCTGCAGGCTCACACCTAGGGCCAATGTCTGCAGTCTTCAGG
>JAOVYW010073859.1:0-19288 GCA_025775045.1 Hiodon tergisus
ATTAAAGGAATAGATCAATTTAGGTAGTAAGCTAAATAATATTACATTAAAAAAGATTAGTGAACAAATAAAATCCAGAGTAGGTTGACTTGCATAAAATAAAATGGATTTAAAAAATGGAAAAGCTTTGTAAAAGTATATGGAATATGGAAAGTACGAATACCAGTACTTCCTAAAACAACTGAAAATATAGTAATTGGTTAGAAAACTCCAATAACAAAAGATGTTTTAAAAAAATTAAGAGGAGCTTTTGAGTTGTTCATTAAAAAAAATCTTGAAATCTATCTTTTCTTAAGCCTTTAAAGTATGAAGCTAGAATACATATATAATGTGCTATAACAATAATAATAATATTGACATAATAAAAGTACAATACAATGTTGACTTGATTTCTCCATAATTATTTTTGTCATTTTCCTTTTTGCATTAATACATCCCATTGTAACTGCTACTTGTAATACTTGCTTATGGTTTCAGAATGACCATAGTGATAGATCTCAGGCTGTTGTAACAGATGGGGTCATTTTTAGTTCACAAGCGGCTTCCCCAAGGTTTGATTTTGGGTCCGTTGTTATTCAGTCTGCACACCCCATTTGCAGTTTGATTTCCAAGCACTACAGAAATCAATGATGGATCTGAAATTAGTGCTAAATGCTAACAAAACTAAATATGTGCTAAGTAATCTAAAACCTTAAAAGGTGACCTAAATAACCCTGACATTACTACCATGTGCAGAGCAAAAATTGTGCAAGTTGCCTCCTATAAGTATGTTAATATTTGGCTGGTTAATAAACCGCCATTTTCAACTCACATTGCTGAACTAGAAAATAAAAACATAAATCAGATTATTTAATTGAAACATATGTATAAATAGAAACAGCGATATCTGTCGTTGAAAAAAGAACGAAATGGAAATATTGCAGTCTACTTTCAATGTCTGCTTTAGATTATGGTGATATGATTTATAGTACTATGCAAAAGTCTTATGGCACCCTAACTTTTTTACATAGATCTTTCATAGTCTTTTATGTTTTTTATGTCAACATCATCGAGGCTGTCTGGACAGACAGAAGCAAGCGAAACACCCAAAATCTGTCGGAGAACAATATACCTGCTGATTGTCTGATAAAACTGCACGACAGTATACCTAAGAGAACTGATGCAGTTTTAAAGGCAAAGGGAGGTCACAACAAACACCACACTCCTGTGAGTCAGAGGTGGGGCAGTGTGCCTTTCTCTAACCGCAAAATGCAACATTATTTCCACCTACTGGTGTTACATATAACTACAAGAACTGCTATCAATGCAAATGATGACAGAATCTGGTACAGCATCAAATAATCTATGAATCTATGCATTATAGGATAATTCTGGCAGAGAGTATGGCCATATAATAAATAATTAAAAACTAAAAAGATATATTTATCAATAAAAGGATTTTGTTGAGCATTTTGTTCAACAGCAAATTTTATATTTAGTGCATACCTGTCACGGACAGTCTTGAGCTAGTATTCTTTTCACCAGCTGCAAACACGTATTGTCCTTCGTCATCTTTTGTCACATTTATGACAGTTAGGCTGTACTGATTGCCCTTTGACTCCATCTTGTACTTGGTACCAGCTTTAAGAAGCTGGCTGTTGAAGGTCCAAACAGCATCAATACCAGGGTGAGACAGTTGGACCTCAAAGGTGACATTCTGGGTCTCGGCACAAACTTGATCTTCTATATGCCTCACGATTTGAACATCTTGAAAAAAATTATAACAATTTAAATGGTGTTAACTTAATAAGTTAATGATATGTGCCACTTATATTTGTTATTATACAGTAGTTTTTATAATATATAATGCCTACTTTCAATGGTCAGTTTACAGCTGGAATCAGCTTTGCCAACAACCAACTTGTAATGTCCTTCATCAGAGGCAAAGGTTCTGTTGAAGACCAAACGTTGTTTGGATCCTTTGGAAACTGACTGAACCCTCTCACTGGGCATCACCAACTTGTCATTGTGGTACCACTTCACTGTGCCAATATCCGCAGCAGTGATTTTAACCTCAAGCACAGCCTTGGTACCCTCAACAGAGGCCACATCAATCAGTGGGGTCAAGATATTGATACCTGTGTTAACCAAAACGGTAGTGTCAAAGTTATCAAAGCACATTTATTTATAGTTTTTTTTTTTTAACTTTTATCACTAATATTAGAACTTACTCTGTACAGTCAGTTTCCCAGAGGTGGAGATGTTCTGAGCAGGAATGACAAAAGAGTACACACCAGCATCATCTCTGTTGGCCTCTTCAATAAGAAGCTTCTGAATGAGTTTGTCGATCACCATATGAATGCGGGCAGTCTCAGAGATAACTTGACCATTCTTTGTCCAGTCACCCTCCACGACCTGAGAGAACTTAACCTGCAACTGAGCAATGTCACCTTCACAGACAGTCAGGTCTGAAAGACCTTGCAGCAGGGTCACAGAGCGCACTAAAGTAAAAGAGAAAAGGCATAAATAAATTACTTTTGAAATGAATATTTTGTAGTTATTAATCCCAAAGCACTTAATTAAACTTAATTTTGCCATCAAATTGGCATAGCGAAATGCTTACATTTTATCTTCAAGAAGGCGGCTGTCTTTAATTCACCGGCAACAAAAATGTATTTTCCTTGGTCTTCCTTTTGGACATCTTTAACAGAGAGATTGTGCCGTCCACGGCGAGAGGAGATCATGTATTTGCTGCTGGGAATGATCTTCATATCTCTAAAATACCAGGTGCCCTCTGCATCCTCACGGGACACTTCACACTCAAATACCCCAGAGTATGTCTCTGGCACTTCCAGATCTTCCAGCTCCTTAATAATGTCCAACGGTGCACCTATGCAGTGGTTCAACACAGAAAACTTTTAGTTTCAGTTTCATAAGCTAGGTTTGGACCCAATCAAAACTTTGGCAACCCACTGTTTTCACTTTTAATTTAATAGAGTCGAAGAAAAAATATACTTACATAATAATAAAAATGCTATTCAAAACAGATATTTAAAGTGCGATTAACAGGTTGACAATGTTTAGATTTTGTCTCAGCCATAGGAAAAATAGTGGGAAAAATTTCAAAAATTCATAGTTATAACATGGTAATACTATTACATAATCCTACACATATACTAAGGATCAGTGTTCTGAGGCTGCCTATCCTCTCCTGGTACACCCTTTTCAACCTTTAGTCAAACATCAGATTCTTTGGAGTGGATAGATATAACATTGCTCCCAGAAATCCTTGAGACTTCTGCATCCTCTCGAAAGCAATTCCTCAGGGTTCAGTGGCGAATGCTAAACTATTTACATTATACACAGCTCTTTCTCCATAGCATATAATTCCATCCTCTACCTATCCATATAGCAGGGAACTTACTTTATAATAAAGTTTTCACTCCAATTTTCCATTTCAAGGATTAAAAAAAATATCTCCTCCTCGGAATTTAAACTACAACCTAATGGTTTACTATCAAGATATCTGTTTCTGGCTATTTTTTATTGACTAAATACTCTGGAATACTATCTGGAATCTGGACAAAATTATATGCAAAAAAAGAATAAGAAAAATAGTAGATGAATGACTTGCCCTCAACAAAAAGTCTGGCACTGGTTCTGATGTTATCGTCATCAGCAACAGCACACGTGTATTCTGCATCATCTTGCAGATCGATGATCAGCACAGAGAGGAAATGCACCTTCCTGTCAGAGTGCATCCTGTATTTGTCTCCAGTGAAAATCTCTACATTGTTCTTTAGCCACTTGACTTTAACAAACGGCTCGCTGGTTTCACACTCGAAGGTCACCATGGTGTCCTTTTCGTTGGCATTGAGGTCTTCCAGTTCTTGAATAAAGGTAATAACTTGTTTTGCTAAAAAACAATATTTATTTTAGTATAAGGAAACATCAAATATTGTATTGTGTTACTATTTTCAGAATATTTTGAAAACATAAAAACTTCTTCATATATTAATACTTTACCTTGCACCAGCAGGAATGTGTGGCTTGATGTTTCTCCAGCTATGTTTACAGCTCTGACCATTATGCTTGCAGAGTCTTCAGCTTTGACATCACGGATCACTAATTCACACACATTATCTTCAGGCCAGGACCAGTATATGCGGTCTGATTCCTCCAGCAGGACTCCATTCATAAACCACTGACACTCAGGATTTCCTTCTACTTTTACTCGGAAACGGACCTCTTCATTCTGGGAAACAGTTTGGCTCTGAATGCGTTCCAAAATCTTTGGAGCTTTTGAGATCTCTGTTGTGTCTTTTTTTTGTGTGGGGATAATAATTTTGCTGCATTCTTCTTCCTTTTTCTTCTCCTCTTCAGAAACTTCTTTAGCCCTGTGAAGGAGTTCCTCCTTTCTCTTCTTCAGCATCCCTTCATAGGATTCATCCTTTCTACGAGATCTTAGCTCTACGGCAGTGATGGCTTCAAAGTAGCCTTCTTCTGTCCTACGTTTAAATTTGTTTTTCAGCTCCTCTGTCTCCTCAGTGGATTTCTCATGGATAATTCGCTCAGTCTTCTTCAGTTTTATCATATCTTTCGGCTGTATTATCTCAAGGGGTGTCTCAACCTTTACAACTTCGAAGGATACTCTCCCATGCTCTGTAGTAGTGCCAGATTCGGGTGCCTTTTGCTCAGGGGCACGGCGGAGAACAGACCTGAAATCCTCCCTCTGCTGGATCTCTAGCTTTACACAATGCTCAACCACCCCTTCGGGGTTCTCTGCCCGAACCTTAACCTCCCCAGTATCATAAGACTTGCTATCAGTAATTTCAAGGTAGTAAATACCATCATAGTGGAGCTTAAATCGTTTGCTTTTGCGGATTAGTTGTCCATTGAGATACCAATTGACTTTAGGGGATGGGTATCCAGTTACTCTGCAGCGGTACTTAGCAGTTTCCCCTTCCAAAACCTTCGCAGAGTCAGGGAGCAGAACAATCTCAGGCTTCATCTTCTCAGACATTTCGTCCCCTGTGACACCAGTTACGGACCCCTCATGAGCTATACGCTCCAGTTCCTCAATTCTATGCATTCCTTTCCTGCCATCTGGGAGCTGAGTTTCCTCCACAAGGCCCTTCTCATCTTTTACCATCAAGGTAGCAGAAGTTTGGTCAATTCCAAACTCATTAGTTGCTCTGCAGGTGATAACACCACTGTCTCTAGCATATGCCACTTCATAGTCAAGACTACAGTAACCAAACTCGCTAATCATGCGTAGTCTGTTAGCAGCAGCGAGTGGTTTGCCATCATGTAGCCACTCCACTACCATGGTGGGATCCCCAATGGGGGTCAGCCTGCTTTCAAAATGCACAGGGCCTAGGTGCCTCAGGCTCACAGAATTGAGCTTCTTCTTAAAGTGTGGCTTCTGCTGCTTCTCCTTATCATAAAGGTCCCCCTCCTCCCACTGATCCTGCCCGTAGCGAAGGTGTAATGGCTCTAACTGTGGGGCTGCAATCTCCTTGGCCTTATAGGTTCCCTTGGGGATGATAAGCCTCTTCTCAGGTTTGGGTTCAGCATATTCTACCTCTACATTTATTCTACAGCGGGTTGTAGCTCGTCCTGCCTTGTTTATGGCTGCCGCAGTGTACCAGGCACTATCACAGCTTCTGACGGATGTGATCTTGAATTTAGCTTCTCCTTTGGTGCCTTCAATCCTATAATTAGAATTTGTAGAATTTAGTCGGCTGGGTTTTCTGTTAAATGATAAGTTCTGTTAAATAATACTGCTGTAGATGAATAGATAAAATAAGACACAATCTATAATAAATAACCCATTCCTTAGGAGAATCACATGAAACACGAAATTCAATATGTACATTTAAGATTTTTTAAAAACCTTTTATATACCATCAACATTTATCTTTCCATAACAATGAAAAAGCAAATCAATTCACAAAAATCAATTTGAGCAACGTGCTAATTACTGGTATTCATCCCAATTCAAGGAAGATAATTTGTTTGCCCCACCCACCTCCAAGTCATTACCATTATAACAGTACAACTATGTTCAGGAGGTTCAGTGTTGATTTTAGGAGAGGCTTATTCCTTACTGACAGATTTTGATTAGAGGTAAGCTGCAGGGGTTGCTGTTGGCAAGCAGCTAAGAAAACCCCATGCCAACTAAAGCCCTACTATACAATAGATGGGGCTCTGCTGTTGTGCACCGCTGTTCAAGATACCCAATCCCAATCAATAGTGACTGTTTGCAGTGAATTTATTAGATTTTTTTATGAATAATGTGCTGTATTTGCAAGTATGTTTTACAATCAATTACCCTTTTTTCACCTTTGCCTTTGCTGTAATAACTTTCACACGATTCTGAAATGCTGAGTTAGTTGTGCATAAAAGATGCTTGTCTAACTTTGTAGTTGTTTCAGAATGAAGAGTACAAAACACTTACCTGACATTGGGGTAGTTCTGTGGAGAAATAAAGTCATTGTTTTTTAGCCAGACAATTTCAGGAAGTGGGTATCCAAAAGCTTTGACAGCCAGTTCAACTGAAGTGCCTTCCTTAGCACTAATGTTCTTCAGCTTCTGGATGAACTGAGGTCTTGTTACATTTTCTTTAGCTTTGAATTCCAGAGTAAAACAATGAAATTGTCAGAAACATGAAAATTTAAAAATAATGTATAATCAGATCAAGATTCTGTTCAGATTTTTTTTAAACTTCTCTCGGTAGAGAGCCCCATCAATATAAATGAATTGTACCATCAACAGTGAGAGTCATGGAGATAGAGGTCTTTCCTGCTCGGTTCTGAGCTACGACAGTCCACTCCCCCGAATCCTGGGGCATAGCTGGGACCACAATGAGAGACTGTGTGCCATTTTCTTTTACCACCATCTTGTGGGTGTAGTCATTGCCAACCGGCTTTCCTGCAAGGAAAAGCGAAGTTTTTCACAAACACGATTTCATACAAGAACTATTTAATGCTGGAAACATACCGTTCAGCCCAACTTAGACAGTCAATTGCCTATAATATATAATTGAATCAATAAGGATCCAAAAGTCTCTGCAACCAGTTGCAAACAAATGTCAAGCTTTTTTTATGTCAGTTTTCATCAACTTCAACCTGTGTATTTTGTTTCTTAACATGAAATGTGATCTTTGATCAACTCTTTTGATTACTGATTATTAGCAATAAAATCAAAATGCAGACCACTGTAAAAGGATTAAGTTGATGCAGTATTTTCACAATTTTTACTTCCCTAAAATGTGTGTTATTGTAACATGGGCAGGTGTGCAGTATTGGGGAGTCGGACACTGGCAGTCTGTCCTGTAGCTCCCCATAAATATATCCAGTAGCAGACTGGGAGTCATGGAGTTGGATAGCGGAAAGCTGGATGCAAGGGCTGCCTCTGTCATCAGCAGGGGAAGGGAGAAATTATGGGAGGGCGGGGTGTTACCATTGTTTGTCTTTCTACACAAAGGTTTCTGTTTTTGTTTATTGCAACAATGGCTGCTTATTACACAGTATAAATGTATATCATTGTATTTATCAAGATTTTTATTTTGCTGCTTGGGTTGAAAGATCTGGACAATGACTCTTCTGCTTACCCCTTCATGACAGTCACAATCGCACTCGGGCGAGTAACTTTGTTGACTGAGCCACACAGAAGGCCCAGAATATATTTAATTAAAATATTGTTCAGCATATCAAACTTTGAGTATGGGTCTGATTATCGAAGCTAATAATTTAGCTAATATTAATATTTTGTCGGGTTGTTCTTCAGAACATGTTGTCATGTTTTAAAATAATGATCATTGGTGGCTATAGAAATATAGAGGAATTCAACGAGGGGAAAAAGGAAACACATTATTGGCATTTCTTACCATTGTGGAACCAGATAATCTCGGGTGTGGGAGAACCAACAACTTTCATGTCAAATCTGGCAGTCTGACCTTCGGAGCACTTGAAGGACGAGGGCTTCATGACAAATATAGGCTTGAACAGGTGTAGGGAACTGAAACAGTATACACATTGGCTGTAATTGTGAGAGTGACATGAGAGCTTTCTAATTGGAATTGTTAGCCCAACTGTATGCAATAACAATAATAAAGATAAACATTGCAGGTAAAACTCACGCCATTCTCTTCATTGCTTCTGGCTGAAGAAAATATGACTGATCATCGATTGCTGTAGTGGGCTCCACATACAACTTTCCAGAGCTGACACTGTTTCCTCTCATGTTACTGGCAAAAGCAGTGTACACGCCCTCATCCTCTGGCCTCACAACCAGGAGACGGAGACCAGCTCTTCCATCCTGGAGAGCCTCCATCTGATAACGGCCGCCATGCCTTATGCGCCTCCCATCTTTGTACCACGCAATCTTTTAGTAGAGAATTCAGACAAACCTTACTATGGGGGCGGATGCAGTTGAACATAATTGAATTACTGACTTCATATGTATTGCAAAGCTAATATTTAACAGTGTTTTACGACAAAATGCTACATTTGAATCATTTAAAACCCTTCTGGTTGTTAAAAAATGATTACATTATTTTTGTTACCTTGGGCAGTGGGCATCCAGACACTTTGCAATGGAAAGTGACCCCCATTCCTTCCATGATCCTATAGCACTTAACTGGAGTGTCAAAGGTTGGTTCCACAGCCTCATTTTCGTTTAGATTTAGAACCATTTCTTCCCCATCTTCCGTCACCAGCTCCTGGTATGTAATCTTACTGATGCTGCACTCAATCTCCTGTACGATCCTCTCCTCAAAAGCAGAGGTTTGGAATTCCTGTCAACAATAAAACACTGGGATTAAATCTATTCATTAACATTTGTTTCTAGACCCATACAATGATATCACTACAGAGTTAGCTATGATTAATTCTCCCTACCTGGATGGAGGCAATATTCTCCATCTTCTGAGTTTGCTGAGTTCTGTTATGTGTGACAATCTGTTCTCTCCCATATTCCCTGATGACCACTGGAGAGGGACCTGCCACTTTGTATTCCTGGACCGTTGCGGTCCCACCATACTTCTTCATGCAGGCTTCATATTCCTCTGTAAAATAATGTCAATTAGCCACACTATTTACAGCCTATTAGAAAATGTTTGCGATGGGATAAGTGTTTATTCTATCTCAAATACCTCACAAGATTGATTGATAAAAATTAATTTTCTAATTCTCTATATGTTACCATTGGGCCGACATACCTTCCCTGAGGAGGTTGGCTGAGGCAGAGGCTTCTCCCATTTGATTCCTAGCAGTAATGGAATATTCTCCAGCATCTTCAGAAAACACCATAGTTATCTCCAAATTGCAATCCCCAGTTTCCTTATTGTGAATAGCTTTGTATCTGAGGTTTGGATTAATACAATTAATAAATTACTCAAATATTGACAAGAAAACCTATTGATAATGGCTAGATTAAAGGTACCTGTATCCTGTAGTAAGGGGAACTCCGGCCTTCTTCCAGTATACATGGAGCTCTGGGTCTCCCCCAACTTTGCATTCAAACACCACACTCCTGCCCTCAACCAGCTTCTGCGCAGAGGGTTTCTTCACAAAGAAGGGTGCCATGCCTTGGGAATCCACATTCCCTTCCACACTCTTAGCCTCTGACAGACTCTCTTCTTTGGCTTCCTTAGCAGAGCTAAAGAGACATGTTAATTATGTAAATTGTTATCACCTGCAGACAGCCTATACTGATATAATTGTGTTTTTAATTGTTCAGCTTTTCAGAGCTTCTGGAACCCTTGCCAGGTCCAAAGATGGAAATTTACTCACTGCCTCGCCTCAGCTTGTTCAATGGTTTTAGAGACAGCAAGGCTGTTGACTTCCTCCCTGACATCCTCTGACACAGAACACAACAAAGATATAAAACACACTTGTGGAGGACCAAGAGTTGTCCTGTTAAGACGTTTTCAAATGCTTTTTTTATTCATGGATTGCTGATACTAAATCTAACTTTTGTTCAAATAAACAGTAACAGTTCTGACTGGGTTAAGGTATTAAATCATATAATCTACAAATGCATCTACAAATTGTTAGTTATCTCTACACATTCTTTAAGTTTAGAGGGTTATATTTAATAGGTTTTATTAAGTAGATGGAAAAGTCATTCAACATTAAAGGATAAAAAGCAAATTAATATATTAATGTATTTGAAATGCATGTTGTTCTGCATGGTGCTCATCCAAAATCCGTGAAATATTTGTTTATGAAAATGTCACAATACTGATTGTCTATATTTTATCTATAGAAGTCTATTTAATCCCCCCCACCCAAAAAAAAAATTATTTCACTTATTATAAAACTTATTATATAACCTTATTTCAATCAGTTATAAAAGTAAATGGTGAGTTAGTCGCATAAAAATTATGACTAAGAATTTCAATTACGTGGTGTATCAAAGTGAAGTAGACAGATGACTGTCAGAAGGCTATTCATAAAATGTGATTTATTGTTTGGCCTACGGGAGTGATGAACCCCAGTGCTGCAATCGTTCTTTCCTTTATTACCAAAATCAAGGTGGATAAACATTGCAAAGAGGGTCGATAGCAAGCAAACAGGTCAATAAAGGAAATTCAGAAATCACAGTTGGGGAAAGCATAAAGAGAAACAAGTCAAAACATATGTAACTAGGGACAGGTGTGGTTTAATCGAAATATCAATTTTACACAAGTAATATAAATATAGAATGAGGGAACAATTAACAAAACAAAACTAATAACTGACAGACTGCGACATCTGATGACGGATTAGGGAATTATCCGGTGTGAACACAACAGAAGTTGAGTCCTTTACTCTTAATCACATGTTGCTGATGACATAAAGATTGTTTTGATATAAATGGAATAAAAGCAATGACGCATTTACTAAGCATATATATTTTATATCTGCTGTAGCAAGTAGTTAACTTATTAATTTACATCTTAATTTTATTTTAAGAGGCAAATCAAACAAAATGATTGTCTGTATTTTTTTATGCAATTGGCAGTCTGGTCAAACCTTAGTAATACTTTTAATTTCATATAATGAAAAATTCGAAAGAAAAGTGTAACTTTTTGTAGTTTTATAAAAGAGATTTACCCTGAACAAGCAGGTAGCAGGAGGTGCTGACACTTCCGGCCCCGCTAGTTGCTGTGCAGATGAAGTGACCGCTGTCCTCGGCGTAGGCCTCGCGGATTATAAGACGAGCGTATCCATTCTCATAGGTGGTTTGGAAGTCAACAGAGCTCTCAATCTTGTACTCTTCTCTGAACCACACAATGTCTGGAACTGGGTCGCCAGAAATCTGGCACTCCAGAGTCACAGACTCTCCCTCACTGACCGTCATGTCTTTCAATCCCTAAAAGGTATTATTAAAAAAATATATATATATCATAAAATCATAAAAAAGCTAAACAAATGCATTTAACTCAACTTGTCATGTGACTAAGCAAATACTTACAACCAGAAGAGTGGGTGTCACCACAGGCTCTTCTGTTGGTGCAGGAACTGCTACTGTGTCAAAACTCTATAAAATGTGTTAGTTTTTGTCAACACTACCATATATAAGCAACAGTACCCCACATTGTTACAAAATAAAAACTGATGACAGTCTTAAGCCAAGTAACATACAGAAGGATACTACTTCCATTACCCTGTGCTATTCTTCTGCTGTTGATGTATCAAATTTCCAGAGCTACATTTTAATAGCGGCTCCGTTAGTCATGGGTGCCTTCCTCAGCACTAAGTTGGCAAGCACTTGAAATGAAAAGCTTCCACTAGCTACTGATGCAGGAAACTCTGCGCTACTCTCTGTTTCACTTGGCACTGAAATACTCAGAAGGAGGTGGTTAAACAACACCCATAAATTGTGTTAAACGCAGGCTGCATGACTGCTATTGAAGAAGATTTCCCTTTATCTGCCTCTTAAATAAAACATGATTATTGAAAAATGAGAAAGACATGTTGGTAAGAGAAGGAAGGAATGAAAAATGGGGTGCTTTGCTCTGACTGTGATCCATTTTCATTAGAAATTGTTTTTTTAACTTTATATTTTTCAGTGCAAAGCTGGGAAAGTGTTGTAGTAGGACGGCTTTCATAGTCCTTGCTTGGGCCATCCATGTGTTCTAAAGGTGGCTGGTGAGCCACCAGGTGGCACCACAGCATTACAGATCAAGGGCTGGAGCAGTTGATTTACCTTGTTGACAGAAATTCCATTTACTTGCTGTTGCATTCCAGAAGAACCCTCAACTTGCAGCTCTGTGAGAACATGTGACTCTGACATCTGGACATGGGTGGCACTTACGGCCATGGTGGTAAAGCTTGACTCGACAATGTCATCCACGGGCTTCCGGAGAGGAGCTACATTGTCAGCTGTGATAATGGCACAGTGAAGAGATTGAGCAAGGTTTTAATTAAGGTTTAAGTTAAAGGACTGTGTTTAGCTTGAATGAATATTAACAATTGTTTTTGATTTTGAGATCCAAACTTCCCAGCTGGAGCAGCAATATTACATCACCTACCTGACTACAATCCACCTGACTACCATCTGCCTGACTACCATCTGCCTGAGTACCATCTACCTGACTACCATCTGCCTGAGTACCATCTACCTAAATTTTCCCCTAGTTGGAAATAATTCATCACTTTATTGATGTTTCTGGGGCAATTAAAGCCTGTACAGTAAATCCAAAAGCTGGTGTGAAATTAATTTAATAGGTAAGATACTGAATGCACTGTGAAGAGCAAAAGGCAACCTGTAGGTCCTGCAGGCTTAATGCTATCGCATAATGTTGATTCAAAACTGATTTTTTCCAACTAGAACAGTCAGAATTTTTCCATGATTAACAATGGCTGTGTAATAAATGCAGGTTCTTATTTTAAATAAACATATAGCTGGATTTAAAATGTGACCACGCTAATGGTTGATGCATGCATCCATTTATCTCTGAGATAGTATTTGACCTTATATAATATTTCTTACACTTCTCTTTTAAGCTCAAAAGATAAATCTGTGCAGGTAATTTTAATGTTTGTTTAAACAAACATGCTTTCACCCTGGGCTTTAAAATAAAACATGCCTGAGAGAAAAATACTAATACCAATAATAATTACAATAATTATTTGTAAATGCACACCAGGGTTAGTATCGTTGATAATAGTTTGCTTACCTTTTGTAATTCTTATTTCCAGAGTGGGCTACCCCTGCTGCTGCTCGTGTCCCTATGTGTGTCACTTTCCTCTATCTGTTCACCACATGTCTGTTTGCTAACACCATGCTGCGCGCTGCCTATATCTCATTTTAATTTAAAGATGGATATCATTCACCAATGGCGGGATAATGCAAGTAATACAATTTTAAAGTTAAAAACTGAATGTTGGCCTTTTAAAAGTGGGCCTTACTTTTAAAAAATCAATCAGCTGAAAGAAAAGGTAAAGTCGCAGATGGGACCATGGGACGAAGTGAGGGATGAAAGTGAAAAGCCTAAACATATAGGCTATTAGGCTACAAAGACAGAACAAGCAACTATAACATACCAAATAACATGTCACTCCAAAACTCTCCAGGAGTACAATTAAAGTCATATTTTCTCTGAAAATGATTAATGTATACTGTGCAGTTTTGGGTCAATGAGCTCCCTTGAGGTGTTTAGGGACTTTTTGTTATTCTTAACTTTTTGTTTATTGCTTCACGTAATCTCACCGGTAACAACCAGCTCAGCAGTACTTGTGGCTTGTCCAGTGGCGTTGGTGGCTCGTACAGTAAACCTTCCATTATGTGCAGCGGTTACATCAGGAATCACCAGAACAGCGCGGCCTTCACTGTACGACATCTCTGCACCGGGCAGAGAAGATGGAGAAAGAACCTGGCCATCACGAAACCAGCTCACCTCAGGAACTGGAACACCTGTTGGCAAAATAAAATTATTTATAAATCATGATTTATGGGAGAGGTAGGCTGTGGCCAATCCAAAGAGGGATATCGTCTTCAGTGTAGTCCTGGCAGTAAGGGTCAAGAATCAAGAACGAACCATCTGTATGGTATCTTTCCAACCTTACACAAGTGTTTTGTGAAATATTCTGTTTGTGAAATTGTGCTGTAACAAAGTTTGTATGATTGACAGATTCCGATAATTTTGTCAATTATTTTAACAATTCAACTAATGACGATCATCTAAGGTGATACTCACCATTCTTTGTGTAAGTGTTAATTCTCGGTGTTAATTGTATATTTACATAGGTTCCTGACAAAGTTGTTTGAGAGGTGTGGTACTGTGAGGTGAGATGTAAGAGAAGTCTTACCACTAACCCCAGCCTCAAACATTGCAGTACTCCCCTCAAGTGCCACAATGGTTTGGAGAGGCTGGGTAAATGTAGGCATCTGTGTTGACATGCTTGTGAACTCCCTGGGAGAAAGTTCGAAAATAAAGAACAAATTACAATACAAAATTTTAATCCTATTGAAAAATAAACTTAATTTAGTGAATTAACCATTATCTGCTAAAATAATATAGCTGCTCACCTCGAGACAAGCCTGAAAGACACTGCATCACACAGCATGAGTGGATGTAGGGGTTATTTTGAGCCAACAAGAAAAGTAAGACTGTCTAATTATCAAACTTTAAACTCGACAGACCCTTGAAACAGTCAGCTCACAAAGCGCATTGTGAAATCAGTAGTACCTGTGAAATATTGGGGTGTTTAGCTGTTTAGCTGACCTATAGTCACACTTAATAGCTTAATGAATAAATTTGTATTAATGCATTGAAGTAAGATTTTAATTGTAAAAAAATGTTATAGAAAATGTAGACGGCATGTGTTTGTGATGTTTAAAATGTAATGTAAAGTAACACTACAAAAAGGACTGTTAAACCAATTAGAAATACATGATATATGTGAATGACTACTTTTTGTTATTTTGAGACACTGATCAGATTTTATGTATGCTGAAAATGCAGTTTTCATCTGGAAAGAAAATTATTTGGGTAGATGCATAACACTGATGAGAATATGGTTTGTGTAATGCATGCAAATTAATAGAAGCTTACTGGGAACTGTTATCAGACCCTTAGAAAGAAATACAAAATTTGATTCAGCCCACCATAATAATATGCTACTGATATGACTGCACAAAAAACGATGGCTTTTATATTTTCAAGATTTCTAATTTAATGTGCTTTAGCATGATATTATTGTATATGACTTTAGCATGAACACCTTATTTAACCAATCATTATCCATTTTATTTACAGGCATGACTGTATTTAAAAATAATTTTGAAAAGCAAATAATACAAATCATTAAATATTATATTTTATGAAAACACATTTGACATTTGCAGATGTTCTCTATTTCTTTTTTTATTAAATTCAAATGAACGCTGTATATCAACATTACATTTTCAAATGGAAGAATATATGTCCACTATTTCAAATTGACAATCAAGAGTTATAAACTGACATAACGGGCAAGTTGGATTTGAACCCACAATCATTCAGTTAGAAACAAAATAATGATTGCTTATCGAAGTAATTTATCAAAATGCCTATACAACTTTTATCGCTAACAGTCAAAATACAATCAGAAAAATACAATTTTTGAAATATAATAAAGTATTTGTTTTCAGAAAAAAACACATTGTACAACTTAAATGGCAACCATAAATGTTTAACAAAAAGATATTTTTTTGTAAACCTAAAGCAGAATAATGGCAATACTCCGTTGGACACAGATTCATAATTAAAGAACTATGCAGTTTTCTGCCTCTTCAACAGTGCAGTGGATCCTGTGAGGCAATTTTAATTAAACAAAATTCCTCAACCTTATTTAAAATTAAATTTACTCTGACCAAAGTTCAAACCATTTTATTCAAGTACTCATCTTCTCTGTCAAAAATGTTAGACAACCCCCCTCTATGCAATTTTCAAGTTTAAATGGATTTTTTTTAAATATTGCATGGCAAGATGCATGACAACCCAGCTAATTAGTAACTTTTTATAACATTGATGTGGTATTGCAGAGACGTTATAAGAATGGTGTGCATCAGCTAGGAGAGATGATCCTGCCAAAAATAATCTGTAGCATCACTTGACTGACAGTCACCATGTGGTGCAACTTGTGCAACTGATAGCTGATTCCCTTAAAAAGACAACATGGTCCAGGAAGGACTTCACTAATGCTAATAAGGGCTATTATTGGATTTTTTTCAAATCAGTGTACAACACTGTAATGAATAGAAAGGAATAGAGCCAGTTCTTAATAAATTATGATAAAAAGCTTGTACTTGCACTGTCACTGTTTGTTCTGCAAATTCACTTTTTTGCAGAGTAATTTAAAATTTAAATTTAAATTTAAAATTTAACACTTAGAACTCAAAAAAGTGTTGCTGCACTGGTTGAAGATCAGCATTTGATTGAGAAAAAGTTACTTACTTGCATTTACAAGATTACCCGGAAATGATGGGACAGAGCCCAGATGTTTTCTTCAGCAACAGGGTCTCCTTGTACAGAATTATTTTAATACAATCCAATATGGGAACTGTTGAGCCTCAAAAAAAAAAAAAAAAAAAAATTTATTGGGGAAAAAAAATAGAGTAGTCAGGTAATTTTTTCCCCCTCTGCAATCCCTAAACCCGAGGCGAGGCTGGGGAACCTCCAACAGCTCAGAAGTGCTTACATGGTTGTTTTGCTATATATACCCCGAGACCACCCCGAGAACAGCATCATCACTGCCAGCCATCTCTTTAAATACAACATATGATTGGCCAGCCAATTTGTCACTCACTTTTTTTCAAATGGGGTAAGCTCTCTGTATTTTCTGATACAGAAAAATTCCCTCCATTAGTGAGAAAATAAAGTTGGCAATTTTATAATGGGGAAGGGGAATAACAGATTGTGAAAAATATCATATGACAAGATTATGTTTTACTTTAAAATAAAGTGTGCTTTCTTTTCCTCTGGATTTTCAGCTTCTGTGTTGACTGCACTTGCTTCTGAAATGGGAATAAGAATTATAGTCTATAAGGAGCGTATTTAATGTGGACCCATCACTAAGCGGTTGTACATTTATTTATGGTAACAGTACTGACAATATCTTAAGACTTTACCAGTAACAAGGATTTCTGCTGAACACTGGGCCTCCCCTTCATTGTTTTTGGCCACACAGACATATGTCCCAGAATCTGATAAAAGGACGCCCCGCTTCAAAAGAACATGGGTGTCACTTTTGCTCTGTATCTGACAAAGACAGCAAGCTCACCATAAATCATAATAAACAGCTCATTGATCACAAGGCTCTTTTCTAGGAAAAATTGGCAATGAACTCACTTTGCTTTCTCCATAAGCCACCAATATGCTGTCTTTTATCCACATGACACGAGGAATGGGTTTACCAGAAATGACACACGCCAGGAAGAGGTCTTCTCCCATTAGTAAAATCTGATCTTCCAAGTTGCACAAGAAGCGTGGAGCGTCACCTTGAACTGGGGAAATTAAACAGCCAAGAGAACGTAGGCTTCAAATATCACATTCCTACACAGCCTCAGTTTCTCACTCATTCAGTGCATAGCTCTGAAAGTTTTTAAAGCGTTTTGAACAGGAACAACCACACAGATGTGTATACAGGTTTATAGTGTCCATAGGTGAAGGTGGTGCTGGAGTGCATAGTGCTGTAACTGTTGATTTTTAAGTGAAAAAGACAGGTACAGATGTTGCTTCAGCTGGACATAACACTCTCTGAGTTTAAATAAATTTTAAAAAAGGATTTTGATTTACAATGATGTTGTGAATTCTGTGAAAGGGTCTTTTGAAAAAACGAATAGATCCAAGAAGGGTTTTAATTATAGCGTTTGTGCATTGATATCTCCACAAAAGTCTGCACCATATCAACTCCTGTACAAGATAATGGCCATTGATCACTAGTGCAAATTGTTTGAAAACTTTTTTGCTGTGAAGGTTCTCTTATTTTGTATAAGTTTCATTTTTTTTGGTCTTCCCAAATGAGTATTGATTTAACATTTGTCATTCCAGAAAAAAATGGCAGCAAAACAAAATCAAATGCATAAAATGTTTTATGTAGTATCAATACTACACATACAATATGTATGTGCTTCAGCCTTTCACATTATCTCATTATAACTCAAATAGATATTTTAGGATATCTTGTCCAGACAGATGTCTGAAGTGGTACATACAGTCATGTGAAAAAGAAAGTACACCCTCTTTGAATTCTATGGTTTTACGTATCAGGACATAATAACAATCATCTGTTCTTCCACAGGTCTTAAAATTAGGTAAATTCAACCTCAGATGAACAACAACAATACATGACATATTACACCGTTTCATGATTTATTTAACAAAAATAAAGCCAAAATGGAGAAGCCATGTTTGAAAAACTAAGTACACCTTATGATTTAATAGTTTGTAGAACCACCTTTAGCAGCAGCAACTGAAGTAATCTTTTTCGGTCTCTCGCATCGTTGTGGTGGTATTTTGGCCCACTCTTTATAAACGTTTGCGGGCATTTGTTTATGCACAGCTCTCTTAAGGTCCCGCCACAGCATTTAAATTGGGATGAGGTTTGGACTTTGACTGGGCCATTGCAACACCTTGATTCTTTTTCTTTTTCAGCTATTTGCTGATATGCTTGGGATCTTGCCCAGTCGCATGACCCAATTTCGGCCAAGCTTTAGCTGTCGGACAGATGGCCTCACATTTGGCTCTAGAATTATTTGGAATACAGAAGAGTTGATGGTCGACTCAGTGACTGCAAGGTGCCCCGGTCCTGTGGCTGCAAAACAAGCCCAAATCATCACTTGACAGTTGGTATGTGGTGTTTGTGCTGATTTGCTGCGTTTGGTTTTCGCCAAATGTGGCGCTGTGCATTATGGCCAAACATTATCTCCACTTTGGTCTCCACTCCTGGGAAGATTGGCAACTGTCTTGAATGTTTTCCACTTGTGAATTATCTTTCTCACTGTAGAATGATGGACTTAATTTTTTTTGGAAATGGCATTATAACTCTTCCCAGATTAATGGGCAGCAACAATAGCCTGTCTAAGATCATTGCTGATGTCTTTTCTCCTTGGCATTGTTTTAACACACACCTGAATGCTCCAGACCAGCAAATTGCTAAAACTTCGGCTTTTATAGAGGTGGTCACACTTGCTGATGATCAATTAGTCAATTAGTCCAGGGCATTTGATTAGCAGCACTTGGCTGCTGCTTAGGCTCTCAATCAATCAATCAATCAATTTTATTTTTATACAGCGCTTTTCACATGTTGCCATGTCACAAAGATGCTTTACA
>JAOVYW010073860.1:7670-19125 GCA_025775045.1 Hiodon tergisus
GCCACCTTTGAATGGTTTAAATTTAAAATGGTCTAGAGGCAATTTGATTTTAGGTAGAGAAACTATGTCCTGTATCTGTCTGCCTATCTGTCTGCCTGCCTGTCTGCCTGCCTGTCTGTCTGCCTGTCTGTCTGCCTGTCTGTCTGCCTGTCTGTCTGCCTGTCTGTCTGCCTGTCTGTCTGCCTGTCTGTCTGCCTATCTGTCTGCCTATCTGTCTGCCTATCTGTCTGCCTATCTGTCTATCTGTCTCTTCAGTTCAGATTCTGGTAACTCGGCATAGTTATAGTTATAAACAATCTGTTGACCAGCAAATATATTTTGGCACTTTACGGGCTAGAGAAAAACAAAAAATTAAAACATTTGCCACAGCCCATGATGTTGTAGAGCTTGCATGGCATAGAAAAGTAATTGGTGAATCTGTCATGTGCGAACAGGAAACAAAGCTGCTATTTGCAAAGCCATACTTGGTTAAGACTAAATCTGTTTCACAGGTCAACATTTCTGTGTCTGTGCTGTTAAAATGATCGACACAGTGAATCCTTCTTGACTACGTGCCTTCGATTTCAGGGGCAGCGATCCGTGTCACAATTTGAAGGATAATTATCATACAATGCAGGAATGTGAAAGGGCCTTTTTGTCAGGAATGGAGGAGTTTTTTGCAAACAAATGCTCGTTGTCTTACTGTTGGCTCTCTACAAAATCAGTGCCTATTCTATTCTCCCCCCCTCCAATGGGTGGTCAGTTTAATTTAGCTCAATTCCAAGCCCACAGACCACAGTCATTGTGAAGGGTCGGACTGCTAGCTCAAGCTAGCACAAATTGCTGACCAGATTTTAATTTATTTAAAAATTAAATTGATGTGTGAGGCCGGGTTATTGGTGGTCTAGCCCTAAAGTGTGTCTTAACAGTACTTTTGTTTAAAAGTTGTGATTTCCACTTTTGTATTGGTTTCCTGTATCTCAGTTTGAGTTCCGCTATTCTAGATAGGGTCCTCGATTGTAATGGGAGCAATGACTCTCGTAAGGGCTGTAAATCTGTACAAGATGGTTAAAGTAAAGAATTAAATAAAAGTAAAGAATTAAAGTATTGTGAGCTATACTGCATTATAGTTATAAGGGTTTTTTTTATTTTTGAAGGCAGAAATGGTATGTTTAACGTTGATCTGTTGGCTGTTAATGTTAATGGAGGCCAGTCGTGAGACTTTTTGCTGGGTTTTGTTTGGTCAGCGTGTAGGTGGTCATGAGGAGCTGAATTCAGCGTGCCTGTGGCATGTTGTGAACACATTGCTCTCTTGTGGACAGAACCTGTACCAGCATTTACAAATATCTGTTCAGGAAATCACAGGTTGTGCTGCAATACAGACCTTTATGGCAACATTTCCAAATGTGTAACGGAAGAAGTGGTGTAGTCAAAAAGGGGAAATGGGGGAATCTTCGGCCTAAACTAAGATTTGATAAAAGCTGCCCGTCCACATATACCGAGTAAAGGGAGGAAGAAGCGTTTTTTTTTTTTTGCAAATGCAACTATCTGGAATTTTCCAAATTTCAGTCCATTTCCTCTTTTGGTGTATCATCTTGCCCCTTTGAGAATCGAACCCAAAAACTCGAGTGCCCTTGCATCAGCTGGCTGGCTGCTGGACATGACAGTGGCGTGGCCTTGTAAAGACAAGTCACAGATCTACATATGGGCTTTTAGCAGTGACTCCCGTCTTTGTCACAGTCCTCCCCCCCCCTCTACGTGCTTCTAAAAAGGCGCAGTGGTGACACAGGAGGCGTGTCCGGTTAGTCTTGCTCGGTGGTTTGTTTTATGTGGTTTAAGTTTATTTCTTCTTAAAGCTGCCTACAAAGGGAACGTCTCAAAAAGACAGGACATGAACTGGAAATGACTATAACTGAGAAGTGTCCAGGAGTTACTGAAACCCGAGTGCATTGGCATGTCAAACGCTGTGTTGTTTTACATTGTAATGTTCAGCTTAACATAATAGTATTACATCGCCTTAAAACAAAACAAATAAAACAAATAATTCACAATCAACTATTAAACTGCAACTATATAAAGGAATGAATATAAATAATAAACATGATTGCAAAGTAATTATAGAGGTACTTATTCATTTAATTATTAGGTGAATAACTTGCAGCGATTATGGCAGTTTTGTTGGACCCAGTCTTTAAATCCTCCGCAACCTGAATGTTTTGTCATGTTGACAAAATGTTAATGCTAACCAACCGACATTTAGCTCAGTTTCCTGTTCCTTTAATGCTTAAAACCTGTGATCAGAAATTATCCAGATGTGGAGATGGAGTGTACAATAAATAAATAAATAAATATCACTTTTCAGTATTGCGATATCGATAGTTTGAAGATGTATAGCCTAGTTAAGGTCTAATTTGAGAAACACTTCTTCAGTAAAACGCCATAAAGGAGCATTATCTGTATCTAGACACTAGAGAGCAGTACAATGCCGGTTTATGAAAACAAGTCGATGTGGTCCAAATTTAGTATTTTGGTTCTGCCTCAGAGTGCCATAGGACATTGAGAGTTATGAATTTTATGGCAGGATCTGGTGTGTGGAATGATAAATGTGCTTCTTAAATGTGCAAAACAAATGTTGTGCTGCTAGGTAAATGTTCTCTTGCAGGAAATCATTTAAGATCAGATGTTCTATTTTCTGTGATGTAGCATCACTGTAGCAATAGTGTTTATTAATTTAAGATTTCAGTAAAATTAAACTGCAAAATGTGATTTTAAATGTGCAAATTTTACTGTGGTTTTAACATCTGTAATAAAATATTTTGCATTGGTCGTCTTAAATAAAACGTATTCGTTACATGCCTTTACAATGTTAACACCGAAACAGTGGCAAACGCTAATGCAAATAGTACACCATAAGTATCGAATGCGTGGTGCGTTATGCTGTGAAAAACCAGTTTCTGTGCAGACTCTTTTCTCTAGTTACTCCCTCTGGTAACCAGCCCCCTCACCCACGGCTGGGCCAATCATGGCATGCTTTATGCATGCTACGTCTGACCTCAATAGATCAAAGTGATATCAGCTGGCACATAATGTCTCCCAGAATACATTAGTGCCAGACACATACACAGCACCGCCCTGCTGCAGCACGTCATACACTGTGTCATGACACACACATAAAGTGCCGTGCTTTCACACCACGCACTGCCATGTAACTAAAAAAATAACTAAGCAATGTGAGAGGACTGTGGGCACACAACTCTACACATTCACACTCAGACTCGTCCTCAGTGTCCGTTGTCTATAGCTGTCGCTCAAAGTGGTGGACCTGCCCAGGCGAGTTTATGTAAAACCGAACCCAACGCTCCCTCACTGCTTGATCCACAGTTTGGGAAAGACCTCTGCGTTTGCGCCCCTTTCCCCACCCCATCACAGGGGGGGCAGTGCTGGTGAACCAGGGCAGACTCCCTGCTCTAACAAGCTAATCTTTTCTCTTTTTGGGAGGTTGTGCCCCATGTTGGATTCCCAGTCAGAGCTTCGGTTTGCTGAAAACGCGTAGGTTACACTTTCATGACACATTCCCGTGCGTGCCTCGTGATGCATCCCCCATGTGCCCAATGCCCCCATGACACATCCCGCGGGGATGGCACAGGGATGTGTCATTTGTCCTTCATTTCACCAGGAAGGCCCACTGAGGTTTACGTGGCTTTGTTAAGAGAGGCCTGGCTAAGACGGCGGGAAGGAAAAAAGAACGCAATTATTCCAAGGCTAAACATATAAGAGCGACCTTTCCCCCATCTGGTCCGTGCAGGGGTAGCTGTACCTGCCTACTGTGAGTTTGCCGCTTTGGACAGCCACAGAGAGAGCCAAAACAATCCGAATTTCTCTCTCTTAATTTGGCTCAGTGAACATGTCCAGTGAGGATTGAGCTGTCAGCTTTAATTAAAACAGTCCTGCCTCTGCAGCTTCTCTGGCATGACACCCAGGGGCTGCTGCTGGTCCACTCACCAAACCCCTTTCCTCCTCACCACCACAAGCGCTAATTGCTAATGTAATACAAGGCGACGACAAGGATGTTATCGTGTTTCGTGCAATTGTGCAGAATGTGCTTCTTAGCTGTGGCGCTCACTAAAAAATCTGCTTCGGTATTAGAATGAAAAGCATCGGCCAAAGCGGTACCGGAGTGAAGGAGATATCGCTAAGCGGTTGCACGGTGGTGACAGCAGAGTGTTCACAAATGTCCAGCCATGGTTCGGTCCAGGACTGAGACCGAAACCCTCTGTCCTCATTAATCTTAAACTCACACAATACATGTAACGCCCTTATTGTATTGCTACTGTTATAGGCAGGACGTTTTCCCATGTTGTTTGCCAGGTTTGTATTTGGGTTTTTTTGCCCTTTGGTCGCCCAGACATGGAAGGAGGAAGTCACTGAAGAGGCTTTGTGGAGAGGCCACATAATGCGGTTTACAAGATCCTCAGGAACAGTTCACAGATTCATTCATCGGCTCATTGTCTTCTCTCCTGGCCCCCACCTGGTGATGTGGCGCCCCCCTTCCTCTCTGTCTGTCTGTCCATGTTTCCATCCGTGTCTGGGTCCAGATCCGTGAGTGTGTGAGTGTGAGTGTGAGAGTGAGAGAGCGTTGGAGAAAGGAGCCTGTGGAGGATAAGACAGCTGAGGGTGGGCGAACGACAGGGCACGGTTGCAGTTGCTGAGTTCACAAGGAGAGCAGTGCTCCCGGGAGACGCTTCTGAGATGAGACGGGCTTGGCACGGGCAGGGGGATGGGCAAAGAGAGCCCTGCCGTTGGGTAGAGATTCCCATGCCTCCTTTTACTTATCACTCTGTTTTCTTTCTGCGACTAGTAAGTGCTGAGGAGGCATTTCCTGTGTTTAATAATGTAGAAACGTGGCCAATTACAGGGTCAAGTAGACAGTGGGTTCAAGGTTAAATGTTTTCAGGCTACTGTGACAGATAACCATCTGTTACTTCAGTCGTGCCGCACGGCTCCCCAGGTTTGTGCTGGAGCCGTCAGGCCGGCTACAGGCCAACCTGCGTCTTCCTCTCTGTTTAGTGCTGGAGCCGTCAGGCCGGCTACAGGCCAACCTGCGTCTTCCTCTCTGTTTAGTGCTGGAGCCGTCAGGCCGGCTACAGGCCAACCTGCGTCTTCCTCTCTGTTTAGTGCTGGAGTCGTCAGGCCGGCTACAGGCCAACCTGCCTTTTCCCCTCTGTTCAATTTTGAAATCTCTCGCTCTCATTGTCTGCCGTGTCTCAGAGTGCACTCTGCAGGGCTATTCAGCTGCCATTGGCTCTTCTGCGTTCACAAGTGTCCCTGGAGAAGGGGGTAAGCGTCCTCTTCAGACAGACGGCTCGGGAGAAGCCTGTCAAGTGAATTCAAGAGTAGTAGACGGTGGAAGCGAATATAAATCATTCAAACTGGATAGGCCTGAAATCAAGCCCCTCCCACAATTTGAGTCACCCCATGTGACCAACGACTCCCCACCACCACCCCCTTCAAGCGGCGGGTACAATTTGTCTGCTTGCATGTCACTTCCAAAAATGTGAGGACAAATCTTTCTAACGTGGTGAAAATGGTCTTACATAAACAAGGGGATGATAGACCGACTCTTTACGCTGGAATATCAGTTGGTGCCAGAAGGCCTTTGCTTATTCATGTTGTGGGGGCGAGCGTTGGCGACCTGGTGTGGTCCACCATGCCACCGAGAACACTCCGGAGGCTACGCGCTACATAGGGCTCAGCTGCTGGCTGCAAACAGCTGTCAGGGGAGTGTCGTCAAACACAGGGAGACTGATGCTCCTCCCAGTCTCACAATGCCCAGTCCCACTCCAAACAGCAGCACCATCATTGCCCCTGGGCTGATGTAACACAGCAGTCCCCGTGTATGCCGCTCACATGGTGGTGTTTATACTGTCTTTCAGTGGGCTTTCCTCGTTCATCACTCCTATAATGATTTAAACAGCAAGTCCGCGGCCGGGGCTCTCCAAGGTGCTCAAGCACAACGTTTTACTCATATCCACTGCATTGTTTAAACTGTGTAAAAATATTTATATTAACAAATATCCAGCACTAAACAGAGAAGAAGACACAGGTTGGCCTGTAGCTGGCCTGACGGCTCCAGCACTAAACGGAGAGGAAGACGCAGGTTGGCCTGTAGCCGGCCTGACGGCTCCAGCACTAAACGGAGAGGAAGACACAGGTTGGCCTGTAGCCAGCCTGGTGGCTCCAGCAATAAAAACAGAGAGGAAGATGGCCTGATGTCTCTGTTCCCCTCAGAGCAGCCCCAGCTCGTCAGTCTCCTCTCAATGCGCAGCACAAAGGAATTCCCATGCAGTATTCGAACATGTGTGCGAGCTCACGGATTGGCCTTTCTGACAGCAGAGCGCCTCCATGCAGTATTCGAACATGTGTGCGAGCTCACGGATTGGCCTTTCTGACAGCAGAGCTCCTCCATGCAGTAATTGCTGTAGTCCAGTCTGCGCCTCGGATGCATAGCAGCGTCCGGCAGTCTGTGGGGCTTCAGGGAGACGATAATGGCCCTTTTATTAAACAGCGTTACAGCCAATCAGTTTGTCACAGCGGCTGGGTTGAGATGTGTATGTGTAGGTATATGTTCAGGCGTTTTCTTTGTTCTGCGTGTGTGTGTGGGGGAGAGGGTGCTGTTCGAGTATATGCCTCTTCAGAGAAATCTTCAGTGCCTTCAAAGTGTCAGTCTCTAATTTTAACCGTCCTGTATGTTATAAAATGATGGAGGTCAGTGTCTAAAAGAAGAATGAGTTTTTTGACACGGCGTAACTCCTGACGTGGACGGACTGTCCTTTGTTTTCTTCCTCCACTGTGCACTTGAATGAGGGTGCGTTTTCCCCTGTTTATGGGAATATATGGATGATCGTGCAAGTCTTCCATTGATGTTTTCCAACTTGTTCCTGCTTTCATTTGCTTTCAATTGCTCTGAGACCTACGTGCCACACCAGTCATTGAAGACACTTATCACACACGCGCTTCCATGCATACGTAAACACACAAACACACATATATATATATAATTTATCTATCTGAATCTTGTTTCCACACAGACTCGTTGAGTTTCTGTCTCGACTGGCATATTGAACGGCTCTTTGTTTGGAGACACTGTAAACTGACTGTGACTGAGACTGTCAGCTCTGTGCCTTAATTGAAGTTGTTCTGCCTCAGTTCCCCACGTCCCGTGTTTCCCCAGCCTTAAACACAAAGGGGTGCAAGGCAGGGGAATTACCGCCCACAGTGTGAGGAATTTCATTTCAGATGTATGTATTTTCTTTTTCCCGTTTGCCGAGATACCCACTGTTAATTGTCATCTTTATCAGGAGAGAGGGTGGGGCTTTGCATTGTTGATGTCAAAGCAATGTATTCAGAATCATGCTGGGTGGATGTGCCAGAATACCGTTGGAAAAAGTTAATTGAATTATCTTTAGGTGAACGAAATGTATAACGGACACGTTAATTAGAAGTAGTGTTTGCTTGTGATGTTAACTACAATTTTACTGCATACTCTTAAACGGCACCTGAAAAATCTTAATTAGATTTTGCTTTGGGAGCCTTACGCGGTTGTTTCTGGTACCCCAGAGAGTTTACATGATGGAGAAATCCAGTTTCTTATGAGCTGTTCATGCAGTCTGTTGGACTCTGAGGCCGTCTACAGTCCACCCCACAAACACCTTCCCGCACCACACCCGGTGTTTCCTGACGCCTGTTAATGGAAACAGAAATGCCAGAATGGTTCTGCTAACTCAAACGAGTCTTTGTTCAGCTGCATATCCCTATTCTTTTTGGAGGAGATCTACAGGAGTCCGGTAACTTCCAGTCTGTCCCTGTGAGTTTATATACGTGACTTTTCCCCACCTTAGCTGGGCTGACAGAACGCTTCCTGGGAGCACGCATGTCAAAGAGTGGCGGTGAGATGGCTGGCTTCTCCTCTCATGTCTCACTCTCAGTCTTCCCCCTCTCGTCTCCCTTTTGTTTCAGCGCCTGGCTCCTCTCGCCCTCTCCCCCTTACCCCACCCTCCCTCTCCTTTCTCTCTCCTAACCCCCCCCCCAGCTCCAATGGAGACCATGCCCCCTGCCCCCTGGCACGCCGGTGATGCACACATTGAAACGTGAACTCATTTATTTTGTTAGTGTCTCTCCCTCTCCTCCCCCGCCCCCTGTCTGTCCACCGGCCTCCTTGTCACACAAACCACAGAATGTGTTGCGAAGGGCTGCCTCCTCTATGCTCATCAGCACTTGTGTAACGTATCATCTCCGCTTTGAGGAGAAAAGGCTTAACGTGCCCTAGAACACTTCTTTAGGGGGGAATTAAGTGGAGTGGCTTTAGCTGGGAGGATGCCTGTTAACACAAAGTAGATTCCGGAGAACGACACTAATTCTAATTCCTAATGTAAGGGAGAGAAGCACCGGCCGTCTCTTAGTGACATTCTCTGGTTTTCTGTTTATGTGCCGCTTCTTCTCTTTCATATAGCGTTGTAACAAGACCGAGAAGGCAAGGAAAAAGCCTTAGGAGGTGGCGGTTTGGGGGGCGGGGGGCGTCACATGAGCTCATTTTTATTGGATGGCTGAAGAGAGCGAGGATGCTAGAGTGAGAAAGAAAGAGAGAGAGAGAGAGAGGGTGAGGGAGAGGGAGAGCTCTTAGCAACGGTTGGCTGTGGTTGACTCCTGCTTGTTGTTTGCTGGCTCGCCTGTGTAGCCGGTTTGCCCGTCAGGTACGCTCACCAGCTTGCTTGATTCTCATTTTTTACCTCCTGTTTTTTTTTCTTCTTCTCCTGCTTTCTGCTCCTTCAGTCATTTTTCATCTTTGACTTTTAAAGCCTCTGTCCGCCGGTTTAGTTACACCGTGGGGTCGGTGTCTGCGCTGTGAGATGAGCGCTCCCTCTCAGCCGTAAAAAAACAAAACAAAAAGACACAAGGGAGCGGAGGGTGGGGGGGCGTTGGGACCTGACGAGGAGCGGAAAGGGCCGGAAGATCAGCCTGTGACTGGGAGCATGGAGCATCTGAGCACCCGGGGCCTTCCCAGACTCTCCTGGATCGACACACTCTACAGCAGTATGTACCCCTCCTCTGTCGGCAGCCCACTGAGCTCCGCAGGCAGCGAGCCGCCGCCGCCGCCGCGGCTCCGAACGCTCCGAAGGCGCCTTCATCCAAAGACGGCAGGGTGCGCGCGTTTGTCGGCTCATGGAACAGATCCCGTTTCCTCCCCCAGATAGCGGATTTTCTGAGCACATCTGTTGCAGAGTTCACCTTTGACCGGGAGCGTAAACATTGTTGTGGTGATGGTGTATACATACGGAGTGAGAGGGAGAACACCCAGTGTGATTAAGTATTTCATTTTACATTTTGCATTCACGGTTTTATAGTTAAATCTAATAAACTACTCTGAAATGTTGGATAAAGATCGTATAATGGCAATCAGTTGTGCTAGATATGATGATATGTTTTTGTTTTTTAAAGAAATGTTAGTGTCTGCCTTAGCTGTGTCGTTGCTAAAGCGTAAATAAGGAGATGGATGTAATTGCCTCAGTGTGGCATTTGTTTGGCATTTATGTAAAGGGCTTTTTGAAACTGCTCTTAGGGAGGGAGTAAGGGGTACAGCGAATGCTGTGTCTCACAGTTGGGGGGCACCCAGCACGCAGATTGGCTTTAAACAGCGCTGGGACACACACACACACACACACACACACACACCGCTCCTCATTTGTGAACTCAGGGAGTGGATGGAGCGGGGTGTGAGTGCAGTAATCCCGTCCCCAAGCGGTAGACCAAGGCTCTCCAGCTTTCCTCTCAGGGCACGGGATTTGGTGTTTATGTAACGGCCTGTTTTCGTCTTACATAGAAGCATTACATGCGGAAGGAGTGTTGTGTCTTAATCCCACGGTGCCACTGGCAGGGCAGGGAGAAATCCTTTTCAAAGCGAACCTTGTTGTTGTTGTTGTTATTGTTTGGGAACTGGTTTGTAGAGGTTTGTAATGTTTGTAGAGGGGTTTGAGGCGATTCATTTTATTGATCGATTAAGAATATGACTACCTGTTTTCTCATTGTGGCAATACCTATGGGTTGAAGGAGTTACCCCAGGAGGCTAATTTAACTTTGAAAGAACCACATTTTCATGCTGTTTTTTTAAATAGGTTTTCCGCTCAGTCCTGGTCAAGGGTCCTTTACTGCGTGTGCGCCAAGCTGTTTAATGGTCTTGATTTAGACATGTCTTGATAGTTAACCCGCCTTACAACGTATAGTGGGAGGGGCCAAGAGTATAAGAACACTGTTCTGTACAATGTGGGCAGTGAGTTTGTGCAGCTGGAGTCGTGCTTTAGAAGGGTGTAAGTCTTCAGCTGGAGCACTTGTAAAGATTCATCATTTACTCTTTATCCAGATAAATGTTTACATGCATAAAAAAACTAAACCCTTAGGAGAATGTTCCATTGAAGTACATTTTAAAATATCAGCGGAATAGAGTGCCAAATCCATTGCTACTTAGGCTTATTGATTTGTTTAGTACTTTACATTGAGATAAGGTGTGTCTAATTGTCAATCGAAAACAAGGCCTTTTTACTGCATACATTACATTGAAAGTGTGCTTTAACATGGCTCAAATGACTACAAACTGATATGTTTTTTTAATTGTACTACAGAACTGCATTATCATGAATGCTTGCCTAAAATGATTTCCCCCCCCATCATTTCATTTTAAAATGACAGAAGAATAAAGACGTGTAAGCGAAGGGTGAATGTAACAGGTCGGGTATGCCCCTTACTCTGTTCTCACTCACTGCGTTATGTGTAGGACGCAATTCGGTGTGGGTGTTTTATTTAAAGAGATGCATTAGGTAATTATACTGGGTGTTATATTTGTGTGGCATCTTATCAGAGAGAAGGAAAAAAATGTGCCTGTGGTTTAATGGCTTTGAATGTCAGTAATTTTTTCTGTGATGCTTCAAGGCTCCTGAAATTGACTGGCTGTGAAGGAAGTGTTCTTGGGTCTATATTTGCAGGGGCGAAGAGCCTTGTTTTTACATTCTTCCTATTCTGTATTATTTATCTTGTTCTTGCTCAGTCAATCTCAAACCTTCTCTCACTCATGTCACAAACTGCCCTCCCTAATCACCCTCATGAAAGCGTGCCAGGAGCAATAGGGGCTGCTGTAGATATTGCATGTTTTTGCCCTCGACTCTGGCTGGCCTGCCTCACGTGTTTATCATGCTGTGCCAGTGGTGAGGATGCTGGAAAGTCAGCACTAGCTGAGGGCTTAACAGGGTGACGGGAACCTGTGAACAACCTCACACACTCAATCACACTCACACTCTCAATCTCACACACTCACACTCTCAATCTCACACACACACTCACACTCACACACTCAACCTCACACACTCAATCACACTCACACTCTCAATCTCACACACTCACACTCTCAATCTCACACACACACTCACAC
>JAOVYW010073864.1:0-19274 GCA_025775045.1 Hiodon tergisus
GGTTGCTGGTCCCACCCCAGCTATTGTACCCTTGAGCAAGGTACTTAACTTGAATTGCTTCAGTAAATTATCCAGCTGTGGAGTTAGTGAATTAATGTAGAAATTGTATGCCATGTAAGTCGCTTTGGATAATTTGCTGCTAAGTAACTAAATAGTACACTCCGCAACAAGACACTGTGTTCTTTTTTCAATTTTTCATGCATTCATTAAATCAGGCAAAGTTTACCCTGATTTGACATCATTTTCTGCTGCCTTATCATATGTCACTCTGTCAGCTAAACAAAACCTGCAGATATATATATCAAAAGAGAGTGGATTTCGTAAATCTCCAACTCTGTCACAATTTTATTCCACAGTACCGTTTAAAATGGTATTTGATATATTTGACGAAGGAAAAATTGATCGCTGGATAGGTCTATCTCTTAGCTTAGCTAGAGAAAAAGCTTAGATTAGCTAAGAGGTTAAAACGGCCTTATAATGGTAATGAGTCACGTGACCAAAACATGGTAGGTAGGAAGACAGATCTAGCATGCTGTCACAAATAAAGTGTTTGCACGTCCACAAATGCCATCTAGGGACGGACATGCTTTCACACCAAGCCCTCAAGCAGAATAAACCAAATATAACGGCATTAACCCAGAAATCTTGCTGCAGACACTGAAGCTTTGTAATTTATTGTGCATTCCTGGTGGTGAAGGGAATCATAAGGTCAACTGCAACACACATTGTGAAGATTGGGTTTAAACAGGGTTTACTACGGTATTACCCAACCTCGTCTGACATGGGTTAAAAGACGTTTTAGTCTTTAATGGATTCTTGTTGCAGCGAATTATACTGGGGTTTAATTATGTGGTTAGCCTAAATTCTGTCTACACCTTGTCTGCCACCAGAGTAAAAGTGAGCCTTTGGGTCCTGGTGGGTCCTGGATGAAACAAGTGGGTTTAACACGTATGTTAAATTAATACGCAAAAAAAAAAGTTTAGCAAACAGTCTAATCTATCCTGGTGGTCAATGCAATCGGTTTATTTTTTTAAATGTACATACTCCAATGTTAAATTGTTCAATGCAGTAGTATGCGTGTAGTATGTTAGTTTATATAGGTACAGGGCTGGTTGCAGCCTGCTTTGACTGGGGGTGCAGTGAAATTTTCTGGGGGGGTGGACTTTTTCATAAAATATAAACATGTAACATTTTTGGCTGAAGTCAGAAGGAGCTGGGGAGGCGGCGTAGCCCAACTCTACAGTTGGTACAATGCAGTCAGGCAGGAAACATTCTCCTGGCATTCACCAAACCCAGACTTGTCCATCAGACTGCCAGATAGAGAAGTGTGATTCATCACTCCACAGAACACGTTTCCACTGCTCCAGAGTCCAGTGGAGGTGTGCTTTACACCACTCCATCCGACGCTTGGCATTGTGCCAGAGCACAATTTTTGTGCTGATGCTAATGCCAGAGGTGGTTTGGAACTCTGCATTTATTGAGTCAGCAGAGCTTCCACTTTACAATAATACCACTTACAGTTGGTGGTGGAATATCTAGGAGGGAAGAAATTTCACGAACTGACTTGTTGCAATGGTGGCATCCTATTACAGTACCACGCTCAAATTCAGTGAGCTCTTTAGAATGACCCATTCTTTCACATATGTTTGTAAAGGCAGACTGTATGGTTAGGTGCTTGATTTTATGTGGCCCAATACTTTTGTCCATATAGTGTATGTGTATTTTTTATATGTGTACACATAATCTCACTCCCCAATAATAAAAAAATGGGATTAGCCTTTTATATTATATTAAATTATATTTCTTATAGTATATGTCCCGTTAGAATGAAATAAATGTTGAAGCTTCATATAATAAGGTTTTAATTATTAAGGCTTGTTATCATAGGCCTTGGTTTTGAAAATGTATTTTTTTAGACATCAGGCTGGAGATGACAGTTTCAAGAAAAGTAGGCTCTTCCTTCTCAAGACTAGTATGTTCTTATTTTTTTACTTTACATGATAGAAATGCCACTGATCATTGACTTAGAATATCAATGTGTAGGACAATCACGACAGTGGTGCTTTGTCAGAATGAGATGAACAGACTCCATTGTTCTCTAATCAAGTCCCTACCACTGTAAGTATGTTGAAATGTCAATTTTCCAAATGTGAAAATCAGGATTGTTGCAAATTAGAATTAGTTATCCTAAGAGGAAAACCTGAGCATAATTTATTATGGAATTATAAATATGAATTCCCATTGGCATGTAAATGGTAAAACTGAATTAATGGAGACCACCACAAAGCCAGTTGCAGTAACAACTTTATTTAGAGCAGCGGTTCTCAAGATGTGGTCCATGGACCCCCAGTTGTCCTTGAAGGACTCCAAGTGGCCCAGCAGCTGATAGGGGAAATGTTTCAAAAATTATTAAACAGTTGAACGTAAATGTCTTACTAAATTATCTTAACTATTCTGTAAATAGGCTAAATATTTTAAAATAGTTTTTGTTAACAATTTTTGGGGGCTAGGTGGTCCATGGAAAGATTTCTACCTGCTAAGTGTCACGAGGGGACTGACGGAAGAGGAACCCAAGTGCAGAGGTGGACAAAACCTGGAAACAGGCAGGAGTCGAAGCCAGCAAACAGGAGTGTCTGAGAACGTCTGTGAGTTGTGGTCAATGAGGCAGGCAAAGGGTCGATAATCAGGCAACACTGAGAAGGCAATCCAAGAAGCGATGTCGATGAAGCAGGCAAAAGGGTTGATGATAAGGAAACAATAGTCAGACAGGATCACAAGGGAGTAGAGCTCGGAAATGTGATGGCGAGATAGATAAGACTGAGCATTGAATGGAAGTCACTGAGGGGTTTATATGCAGTGGAGAGGGAAGCAGGATAACAGTGGTGGAGATGCTGAACAAATGAGGAAGAGGACAGGCTTTCGCTTTCGGCACGAAAACTGGTCTAGTGCCACAAGGATGGTGGTGAAGCCTTGGGAAGGTCGGTGTTGAAGTCCATGGCAATATAGGACCATGGATGTTGCGGAATATGGATTGGTTCCAAGGGCCCAGCAGGAGGTTGACAAGAGGTTTTTGATTGTGCATATGTAGGACATGCTGCAATGTAGAGAGCGATGTCCTGAGCCAGAGTGGGCCACCAGAATGTCCTTTGAAGTAGGGAAAGAGTTTGTTGGACTCCGGGATGTCCACAGGCAGGTGAGAAATTGAGCCAGTGCAGGAGCTGGGAATGGATGGAAGCAGGAACAAAGGTCCGTTGAGGACAGTTGGGAGGTGGATCTGTGGTCTGTGCCTGTTATATCTGGGTCATGACGTCCCATCGTATTGGGGCTAACATGCAAGTTGGCGGTATGATAGGATCCAAGGAGAGGGAGGCAGTATAGGAGTCAAAATGACGGGACAATACGTCTGCTTTGATATTCTTAGATCCAGGTCTGTAGGTGAGGGTGAAAAGAAATCTGGTGAAGAACAAAGCCCATCATCCTTATCTCTGGTTGAGCCTTTTGGCTGCAGTCCAGGCAAAGGAATGGGCAGGGCCCCTGAGGAGAGATGTCAGGGGAGTGGCATCCGAACTGAAGTTCTGTATGAACCTTCTATAGAAATTGGCAAAGCCCAGAAATCGTTGGAGTTCCTTGACCGTTTTGGGCTGGGGCCAATCAGTGACAGCTTTCACCTTAGTCTGGTTCATGTGTACTCCGTCGGCATTACATGACATAACCCAGGAAGCTGACAGACTCACGATAAAATTCACACTTTTCAGCCTTCACATAAAGTCCATTCTGTAACAGGCTGCAGGACCTGACAAACATGGGAAACATGAGCAGTAAAGGCTGGGGAGCAGACAAGTATATCATCAATGTAGACAATAACAAAAAGGTTTAAGTAGGGTCTCAGGACATCCTTTACATATGTTTGGAACACTGAAGGAGCATTGGTCATTCCAAAAGGCATTGCTAAGTATTCATGTCCACTGCTGGTTAGAAAAGACACTCGTCACCCTCCCTAACCTGGATCAGGTTGTAGGCTCTGCGCAGATCTAACTTTGTGAAAAAGTGGGCTCCTCTGACTTGTTCCAGGGTGGCAGGCACCAAAGGTAGGGAGTAATGGTACTTGACCGTGATGTCATTCAGACCTCTGTAGTCGATGCAAGGTCAGAATCCCCTACGATTTTTTGACACGAAGAAGTCATGGCGGGTAAGGTGGAGGGACAAATTATGCCATGCTGTAATGCCTCTTGGATGTATGCTGACATAGCCCTGGACTCCGGAAGAGAAAGGGGGTAGATACGTCATCTAGGCAGAGAGGTTCCTGGGAGCAGATTGATGGCACAATCTACAGGTCGGTGAGGTGGCAGTTGGGAAGCTTGTGCTTTGTTGAACACAGCTGCCAGATCAGTGTATTCAAGAGGAATGTCAGACGGCACAGAAAGAAGGGGACTTTCCACCTGAGTTGCTCGGCATGGAAGAGCAAGGCATCGTGAAAAGCAGGAAGCGCCCCAGGTGAGTATTTCTCCATCCTTCCAGGAAATGGTCGGGTTGTGATGTGTCCCACCAGGGGAGAACAAGAATGACATCAACCCCTAGGGAAATCGAGGATGAGAAAAAGACAGGTCTTCAATGTGAAGCAGGCCGTTCTGCATGGTAATAGGTAGAGGTCGACCGATATATCAGTTTTGCCGATTGATCAGCACCCCATTGTGTCCGATGCTGGGAAGGGTGCGCTGTCCTTATACAGTATGAGAGCGGCCTGTAGAGGCGAAATAAATACTATCACTGATGCCTTGTGGTGTTGGTTTTGACATGTGAGAAAACTGCATGGAGCTGAACAATGCAGATTTAAAACACCAACAACTAAAAGGTATGTATACAGAATACATTATCATATCATTATAAAGTAATTAATTTATTGACTAGATGCTGCATTAATAGAAAACTGCAGTATCTATCTAGTGTCTCTTAGTCACTGTGGTATCTTTGGGCAAGCCAGGACAGACTTCAAGGAAATGCCCCTCATTAACACAGTAGAAACACAGGAGCAATTGGAGTTGCCTCTGTCTCTCCATAGCCGTCAGACGGGTGCATCTGAGTTGCATTGGTACAGGCTCATAAGTTGGTCGAGGAGCTGGGGGGTAACCTGCCAGGTTGACGTGGACAGTCAGGAGGAGAACGTCCTCTCCTAGCCTGTAGGAGGTGATCCAGACCGATGGCTAGTTGGATTAACTCCTCCAGACTCAGATATTCATCTCGACAAGCCAACTCTGATTGTAAATCAGCCTGAAGTCCACGTGAAAATATGGTGAGCAGGGTAGGGTCGTTCCATCCACTGCTGGCTGCCAGTGTCCAGAAATTGAGGGCATAGTCCGCTGCAGCGGATGTGCCCTGCTGAAGGGCAAGTAGTTCTCCTGCACCCCTTCCCTCTGCCGGTGGTTAAACAAATCCTTGAAATGTTTAAGAGAACTTCTCAGGGACTAGATGATGGCACCCTGTTGGGTCCAGATAGCCGATGCCCATTGAAGCAATTTACCCGTCAGAAGTGCTATGATAAAGGCAATCCGGGCGGCGTCATCAGGGAAGGCAATGGGCTGATGTGCAAAGTAAAATGAGCATTGTAAGGTCACATCTGTCTGGACTGCTGTCAAATTTCTACGGCACAGCGAAATGCACCAAGCGGGTATCAACAGCAGCTGCTGCGGCAGCAGGGGCAGAAATAACTGGTGGGGCAATTAGTGATGCACTGGGTCGGAGACTCCGGACGAGTTGGTCAAGCGTGTCCACAATCTGATCTAACTTGGTCTCTTTCACACCAAGTAGTGTCCCTGGTAGGACATGGCCAAGAAAAGGCCACGAGGTTACTGACAGCAGGACAATGACCAGCAATGCGAGAGGGAGGGCAATTGTTAATTGGATTAATTAGACCTCGTTGTTAACCTGAGTGTGGTTCCACTGATGGTAATCATACTCTGGTGGTCAGAAAGCCTATGCCCTTTAAAGAGCAGCAAAGCTGCCTCAAGAGGAGGACTGGATATAGATGGACAATATTGTATTAGGATATGAGGTCTGGTAAACTGTTTGATAGTTGTCCCCGAAAGGGAGGTTTTTGTTAGGTGTTTACTTTGGTGAATGTGTTTATTAAAATTTTTAAGTTCCTTTAAAAGCTGGCGAATAACAAGTCTAAACCAGGGGTCTCCAACCTTTTTGTGAGTGAGGGCTCCCTGAAGGGATAAAATAGTCTAGAGGGCTACTTGTTTGATATTCTCAAAAATTATATAATTTCTTATAAATATAATAAACAAACACAATGGTGCTTTTTTAAAAAACTTTCAATTAACAACACTATGTCAAAGGGATAATGAAATATCTTGATATCCTGGCATAAAAAATATTAACTTTTATTAACTTTTTAAACGTTAAACTTAAACTCGTTAACTTTTGTTTTTGTCAGTGATGTACCTGGTGGACAACTGCTATTGAAGGTCTTGTGGATTGTGGTGAAATGTCTCTCCACGTTGTACCTCTTGGATACTGCGATGCTAGTCCCACAGATGAGGCATACACTTTTGCCTTTGACATTTGTGAAGATCAATGCTGTCTCCTACTCCTCCTGTTAAAATAACAAGTCTTTTTCGCAGGACCTGGTTCACCATCAAATGTAGGCTACGTGCGTTAACAATAACATGCGTAAACTTCTAAATAGTAAAAAATTTTAAATGATGATTTTATCTGATGTTTTAATGTTATATGAAATGTTAATGTTTCATTTTTATAAATAAAAAAACTAAAAACAATAATTAAAATTTAGCCTATTTATAGAACATGCTTGGTGGGCGACTCACAGACCACATGTGGGCTACCAGGTGCCTGCGGGCATCATGTTGGAGACAATGCCGTGTTCTCTGACCCCTCTCGGGCCAAGCACACCCTCGCGTGCTAAAGCAACCTATTTCCCTTTTCCTCCTGAAGCTTTAGGCCTGGGCACATGACGGAGGTTAGCAGTCTTGTGTTTCCTAAAATGAACTTCCTGCCCACAATTATGACATCTAAATGGATCTTTATAACGTCTATCTGCAGGTAATGGCGGTTTACTTTTATAGTAACTTTAACACACTTTCTGGGTTGTTCTGATGGATCCAGACCTGCAGCTCTGAGTTCATCATGCGCAGTTACTGTTCGATTATTTCTCCAATATGCTCCTTATCATTCAGGCTGGGTTGCTTCCATTTCTTATATCACACCTTCAGTCTCACAAAAAGTGAATTGGGTGTTTCCTCTGAAAGTACTTCTTTGGATTCAAAACACAATCTATGAGTTTCAGTTATATGAGTTTTATCTCATATTTAATTATTTAAAAATATTTAATTTTAACCTTTTAATATCCAGAGCCTTACCACAATCAATTTCCACACTGCAGGCCTTCACAATTAAGAGATGTAACAGTCTGCCTTCGAGATGCAGGTGATGACTGTCCGGCATCCCCATTGTCTGCCTCCGCATGACTGCACATGTCCGCCAACGTACCACTGTTGAAGCTAGAACTGGTGATGCAAGACCGTCTATTGGTTCTCCTGGTTCTCCATTTCAATATCACGTTGCTCCTCTCAACACTACCGGTACTCCATAAAGGATTTAAACATCACGGCCAGCTCCCTCTCGGTGGCCCAGTCGATGGACCCTGGAATCTCCACCCCCTACGCTGTGGAACTTGTCACTGTTCACCCAACAGCCGCAGTGCTCTTCCCTTGTCCTTGACTTGGGTGGCATATTTACTATTATTATTAACATGATAATTCTTCATGTATCTGCATATGCTTGGGCAGCAAATGGTCAACAGTATGGCTCAGAAATCAGAATTGTAATAAACTAACAGTGCTGTATGTATTTACACATTAAGGTTTAAAATGAAAAGAAAATGTAAGTGCCATTTGATTACTGCAAATGTAGCCTGCTTCATTTACAACAACGAGCAGGTAAGAGCACCATATCAATTAACAGCTAAAAACGTAACATACTAAAGCGTTTTTAAAAGAGAGCTACTTCTCTGCGGGGTCCAAGCAAGAAACCGTCTCCGTATTACAGGAATGAATGCTCTCTATTTCGCACATGCGCTTACGACTACCTTTAGAAAGGCGGAACTGGCAGTGCAAAGAACTGAAGAACACACGGTAACACACAGAAAGCCCTCACTCGCTCTTACAAACACGCCCGCGGTGAGGGAACTGAACTTTAACCAAACATTCACAATAAAGACTAACAGAACCAACGAATTGAACACGCGAACAATACAAATGAACAACACAGTATTTACAGGTTATTTTGGCTGCTAAAGTCCGATGGCTAACTCCCATTGGTAGGGGGAGAAGCGCACCTAGCCATCCCCGCTACAATACAAAGCAAACCGTAAAATATCCGCAACTGCAGCAACGCTAATTTGAGGACTTCACACCGTCACAGTCAATTTAAAGAGTGAAATTTTAATTACCACACTTCTGTATCAAGACTTTATGCATATCCTAAACTTGTTATATAAAGATGATTCGATGTAACGAACAAATTCGTTATACCTTGCTCTTTCAAGGTAAATTATTCATGCTATGTATTGATCACCAGATATTTACTAGTTTATAGCAAAATGTTTTTTTTATTGTTTTCAATTTTTTTACTTCCTCAATCTTCAAGCGAAAATATCGCATAATAATAATCTAAATAACTACGAGAAATGTATTCATTATTATGATTTGTTTGTGTAAGTCTGTGGGTGAAACGGATTTCCACACAGCTTCCATATTAAAATTTAGATAATCAAAAACCTTTACCCAATCCGAAACGTATGGGAGGAGCCTCGACTCCGGATTTTCCACATCCGAAACGACCTAGATTTTAATTGTAGGCTGGTATAACGTTGGATAGCTTGTCGGCGTGAATTGTTTTAATATAAGGCCTGTTCAAAATAGCAGAACTTTGCTCTTAGGGTCCACACGCGTTTAATTAAGATGCAGTCGAACTACGTTACAGATATTATTTCTCCAGATTCAAAAGACTTGGGTCGAGCGGTATGCATCATCACGGGAGCTTCGAAGGGCTTCGGTCGGAGTTTAGCGATGCAAATAGCCGGGTTGCTAAAACCGAAGTCGACGTTTGTGTTGGTCGCCAGATCAGGCGATAAACTACGTGAACTCCAGGCCGATCTAGCCGTAGTGAATGCAGGCCTGACCATCCGCTGTGTGATGGCTGACCTGGGTAAGAAAGAAGGGGTGGAGGAGGCGGTTAGGGTGGCTAAAGCGACGAATACAGTGGATATTGACCACCTGTTACTGATCAACAACGCCGGTTAGTGCTATTATGACACATAGTGAGACGACTTCATATCATATCAGTTTTCATTTTTATCTGTATTTACGTGAAAATGTTTGCGATTTGACTTGCTTAATGTGTTCGTTTGGAGTTTTTCCAGTAACGTTAGTGTCAGACATCCGTCTCCGCTTCTACCCATTTTAAAGATGATATTAGTTATTCAGATTGTTTACAATTTTTATTAATCATCTAAATCATTTAGCGATTTATCTTCTGCTCTCCATATTAGAGAAATTTTCACATCTGTAGTTCTATACTTAAATTATGTTTTTTTGGCAGTTACTCAATGGGCATCGCTGTTACTGACCGATATGTTTCTCCTCCTTGTACCGTAGGCTCTCTGGGCGATGTATCTCGTTTCGCAGTGGGCTTCACAGACCCAGACGAGGTGGATTCCTACCTCTCCTTAAACGTGAGCTCAGCACTGAGCCTAACGGCAGGTGTCCTTGGCGCGTTCCCGAGGCGAGCTGGTTTGCAACGCTGCGTGGTCAATATTAGCTCGCTGTGCGCCCTGCGGCCCTTTCCTTCCTGGGTGCTGTACTGTACTGGCAAAGCAGCTCGCGACATGATGTTTCGGGTGCTCGCAGAAGAGGACCCTGATCTGCGAGTGCTCAACTATGCCCCAGGTACACTTTGGGAAACAATACCTCAGTACTTTCAGAAACTGCCCAAGATTATGAGTTATTCAAGCACACTGGTGCATATGAGCTTATCTTTGAATACCATCTTGAAGTCTGGATCAGATTTGAATAGATTAGTTTATTAGTGCTTATTGTGTTCTTGCATTATTTAAAGTTTTTTTTATTTTCTAACTTTCCTTCTTTCTTCTCTTTCCCAGGTCCACTTGACACAGAGATGCAAATCCAGGCAAGGTCCACCTCCGGTGATGTGGATCTCCGGGCCTCCTTCAGTGCAATGCATGTCCGTGGTCAGCTGCTGAACTGTGAGGAGTCCGGTGCCAAACTTCTGAAGGTGCTGCTAGAGGACGACTATCCCTCTGGTGCACACCTTGATTTCTATGATCTGTAGAGATGAAAACATCAAAGCAAATATGCCATCCAGCCCTGGGCTTGTGTAGGTGGATGTACATGTCAGTGATGATATGCACACTAGTCGCCTAGCAAAAGGGAATGCTACCTTGAGGCAGAGTTGTTCTCTTTTTGATAATTGCTAATCTGATGAGATTTACCTTTTTCATTGCGAAGCTGCTAGGATTTCAAAGTGGCACATTGTCAATCATATACAATTAGTTGTAATGGCATAGATGGTTTTTGTCACTTCAGTTTCAGATCCTTGTGTTTAGGCATAGCAACACACCTTATCCTCTCAGTTCAGGCAGTCTATGCCTGTGTAATTATTTCCTTTCTAAAACATTCCTTGTTCTCTTTGCTTTTGCACATTCAAACACAATGACAGCCGATGTTACACTTATAGTTGTGTATGACCCATATTGTGTTATTTAATGTCTGACAGCATCAGTAGCTTCTCTGTATTGTGTACAAATTCAAACATTACCCTGCCTTTTGAGAATCAAAAAGTAAGATTAAGCAGTTGTTTCTATGAAATATGCCAAGATCTTTCAAATGTATTTCAGTAGGTTGTTAAAAACTTAAAGATTATATTTGGTTATATATGTGTCTATAAACAGCTGTAAATGGGATAAATCTGTATTCATTTGAGATTTCTTTTTCTTTTTCTTTCAATAAATGGTATATACAGTCAATTTGATTTCATTTTTAAAAATAATAGTTTTTTATAATCATTTTATTAAATAATGCCTGAATCAAATATTTTATAAAATGAAAATGAACCATATTTTTAATCTCATTAGTGGGCAGAGGAAGTTCCATGAGTTGTATTTATGGGGTTTATTTAACAAAAAATGTAATAAAACTGACTTTCTTACAAAATACTTAATTGGTCTGATAACAGTCCAATTCAGAAATCATCATTTACACACTTCATGTATTTGATGGTGCTATCGTGATCCTGATTGGCGAGGGCAGACCAATGGCTGTTTTGTTGAATTTAGCTGGAAAAATAAGTAATGAGCACAAACTTTCCCTTCACCATCTGGACTACTTCAGTCACTGTGCCTGGCTCTCAAGCACACCCACTTTGCCTCTATCTTAAGCCACTACTGTAAACAGTTTGTCTCAATGTGGCGATGTAACCCTCTAAGCATCCATGCTTGTTTATAAAGGTAGCGTTTTTTCCAAGTATCAATCACCCTTTAGGGGCAAAGACAAATTATAGATGTCAATCCTATTTTTAAGATATTGTCCAGGTCAGGTTACTGTTCGCATGTGCTTAAAACTGCTAAATGCACCACTTTCATTTAACTGTATCTAACTTTATATTTATTCTGTGACTGTTATTGATTTCAAATCCAAAACAATAAAATAAACAAATTAAAAGCAACATATTAAATAAGCACTGAAAAATGGGCAGCTAATAGGCTCTTAAAGGTAGCTCAATGTAGTGTTAAATTATCATCTGATCTAGTTAAACATATAAGGATATAGTGAGTGAGCAAGTCTGTTGGAGTTTACAGTAGGATTGCTAAGTATGCTAAATAGAGGCTTCAGGGTCAAAGGGGATCCCAGGTGTAACCTGATGAGAGTTAACTAAGATACAGGGCTCCATTCACCATCGGGGTGAGCGATGATAGAAGGGGCAAACACATGGGGGAGTGGGTTGCTACAGGCTGGACAGAAACAAGAACAGCTGACAGTGTGACTCTGACATTTAGTTTTACAAGAGCTGGAAGATATAATTGAGAAATGTCATTGTTGGGAGATAAGCAGTGTGGAAAAAGGAGAGAAGTGAATGCAAAAAGTTGGAATGTTAGAATCAAATGGAAAAATAGGTGAAGGAACAGGGAGTGATGATAGGTACAGATGACAGATATTTTGGTATGCTAGGTTGAGTGAGAAATCAATGAAGACTAAAAGTGTAAAAGTAGAAGACTGATAGGAAAGAGAATGAGTAACAAGGTGAGAGCAACCAAAATAGGAAGAGGAAGAGGCAGAAAAAGAGAGAGAGTGGGTGTTTTGAGTGTTCCTCCAAAACGGTCGCTTGGCTCTTTGGCTGACAAACAGACACAGCTGCCAGATAAAAATACCCCCTACATGACCCAACTTATCCAAGTGCAGGGGGGAAGCTACACCATTCACCCTCCACCCCTTGGCTATCTCAGCGCAGCCACTACAGTATATTGGAAATATCTAAACTTCTCTGGGCCCTTTCCTCACCCCCCACCCCTGTCGGTTAAGTTAGCTGGCTCAAGAAGGAAGTCTTTTTTGGGCAGGTGGTGTTGGTGTATGTTTGAGCGTGAGTGTGGGGGTGGGGGGATGAAGCGTACTGTGCAGGTACTAGAGCCAAAAGCCTGTGTGATCAGACAGCGAGTAGCTCGAAGACAGGAGCTCCTCAGCTTCCCCCGTCTCTTTCTCCCGCACACTCTCTGACATGACATTGGGAAAAATGGAAAACGTGGAAGTATTCAATGTTCCAGGAAAGGGCCGAGGCCTGAGGGCCACCAGGAAGCTGCGTGCCGGAGAAGTGGTCTTTGCTGAACCCAGTTTTGCCGCTGTCGTCTTTGACAGGTACGTGCCAAAAGGGGGAAACTTGGGGAAGTATGTTTGAATCCAGCAGAGGCCCTCCACATTGTAAAAAAGACTGGTTGTTATTACACACATTGCACATTCATGACAACATGCTGATAGTAAAGCCCTCACAAGTCCACATACAGTTGTGTGATGCAATACAACCACTGTGAGCACAAATACATTCACAATCCAAACATATTTGTGGAAACAGGAAGCCATTATCAAAGCCATATAGCTTAGTATTCTGTGTTTATTTCATATGACAGTTGTTTTGGTTAGGTTAAAAGGAATATTTGCTGTAAAGATTTAAAGTATTCAGTAGTCCAGTGAGATAGCAATCTAGAGGTAGGTAAGTATTTGGAGAACAGTGTATTCAGTTGATGAGGATAAAGCAACGTCAACGTCATTGCTATGTAGTACATATTAGGAACACAATGTGCCTGCGATGCAGTTTTTAAGTCAGGGCTAAGTCACTGTGTGTGCGATTGTGTTGGTACGAGACCAGAAGGACATTTGTCTCCTGACTGGTTATGTTAGGAAATTAGTGGAGGTGGTTTTATCTCCTGGAATGTTGAAAAACCTATAGGTATGCCCACTTTGCATCCCTGGCTGGATCAGTTGCAAGGATTCATCTCAGCTGGTAAGATAAATGTTTTTAGATGGCTGAAAGATGTAGAACTGGAGAGGACAAAAAAGGAATTTTGCAAGGGTAACACTGGGGTTACTGAACCTCTGCTGTGGCTAATGTTCACATATTCCATTTGTTGTGGCTCTGCATTTGAAATGGTACAGGCAGTACTCATTTCAGATTGAGTTTTTGGAGAGTTTAGCATTAGCCAGCAATTATTTTGGCAAGAAAAGACAAGAAAAGAAAAAAGGTCTGCACCCTTGCAATTTGCCCTTCAGCACAAACAGCATTGATCATGTGATCTCTCGCAAGCATAGGAGCATCCTCTGTATTCCTATGTGTCAAATAAATAATATGGCAAGTCTTTGAGTCTGAAGCACCTGACTCCACCATGTGCCTCCCAAGACCAGAGACCTTGGAGATTGCATCTGTTAGGGAAATCCCTTTACTTTGCTCGAATAATATTGAGCATTGAATAGATTTGCTCAAACCGATTTAGTCCAGTAGATTCATCCATAACACTGTAGTCACAGTGTTACACAATATAGCTGCTTGTGAGGCTGATAAACAAGCAGAATCGACTCAAGTCTGGCACCCACCTGTGTCAGGGAATTGCCATACATTGATACAGGTAAAAGCATAAACAAAAATATGAACAGTTTTTGAACCACAGTACAACAATGGTGTCCAGATATTATCTTGGAACGCACAACTCGTTAGTCTTTGTCATGGATGGGCTATTGCCGCAGACGACCACACCAGGTTCCACTCCTATCAGCTATAAACGAGAAGTGGCTCCAGTGGGCATGCAATTACCAACACCAGCTGAGTAGTGGAAAAACATTTCCTGATCAGAAGAATCCCAGTTCCCATGATGATTTACCACCGTCTAATAAGCAGCAACTGTGTGATGCCACGGCATCAGCAAGGACAAACATCACTTTGGAACATTTTCAAAACCTTGTAGAATCATAGTCCTGATGAATTCAGGCTGTTCTGGGGATCAAGGAGAGTCAGACCCAGCACTATATGGGTGTACTTAATAAACCGGCTACAAAAGCATTGAAATGGCATTGCTCATTGTGTTTTGTATAGCTCAGTGAAACATCAAAGGCATGCAAAAACATTCTACAAATGCAGCCAGGACTAAATTGATTATAGAAAGATTATAAAAATTAGGGCAGTGAGAATGTCATGTCCAAATTGCTGATTACATTAGCACTTTGAATGCAGAGCAGTTTGGGCTTGTATTTCACGGGCTTTGAATTTCTGCACAAGGCTGAAACAGAGAGAGGCAGGGAGAATAGGGGGGCAGGGAGTATACGGGATGAAGGGAGAGAAGTGGGCTGTCATCCCAAACAGCCTCTCCCTGACCTGCCTCCTCACTGCCAACACGTGACCACATACCAACATCACCTGACTCATGGCAGAGTTGGGAGTCAGTCTATATGGACACAAGAGTGGGCATGATGAAGAGACACATTTCTCGTTTCAAAAAGAGAATGGGATAGCCAAATCCAGCTGAATAATTGTTATTAAAAACAAAATCCAGCACCAATCTTTTCCATTTTACCAAACTTATTTTTTCCCCTGTGCTCTTACAAAAACAGTGGCATGTGAACCTTAAAACAATTCCAGAAAAAAATATTTTCATTTGATAGACATTTTAGCTCTCCAGGCAGTTTTGTCATTTTATATCATTGTTCATTTGCCGAATGCCAAATTGCCGTTAATATAAAGGAAATGCACTCTGATTTTATCTGGTTTAATAATACCTACTTGTCACTTGAACTAGAACATAATGTTCTGGTTGTGTTTTTAGAACACCTACACTAGTGTAATGTCAGGATGGCGGAAGAAAGCACCCAACCCCAGAGATTTGTTATTTGGTCCTATAATATAAAAATGATATTATCTTGCTTGAGCTAACGACATAAACCGTTTATATACTCACTATTCTACTGCGGTTTACTAAGTAATCAGATTCATCAACATAATCCATTCAATCTATACGAAATCTCATCTAGTGCAACAAACAAAGTTTTGGGTTTTACAATTTTACTGCTGTACATTTATTAATCCAATTTAAGTCCATGCTTGAGGATACAATAGCAGTAGCATCTGAACAGGAAATAAGGATAATTCTGTAACCACCATGCCGCATGCTTCTCAAAAAATTTGAAACAGAGGATTTCAATAACTTGAATTCTTGGTCTAAGTTATTTGCTATTTTAAATGATAAAGTAGTAAAATTAAAAGTGATGACCAAGTTAAATATTTGATAAGATTACAAGCCTGTCAACGGAAGTACTACACCAGCTGACCAGCTATTGCTCTTATGGCCTACAGTCTCTCGATGCAGGTGTGCCACAGCTGCTTCCGACGGCAGGATAAGCTCCACCGGTGTGCTCAGTGCAAGTTCGCCCACTACTGCGACCGCACCTGCCAGCGTGCTGGATGGGAGGAGCACAAGCAGGAGTGCGTTGCTATCAGGAAGCATGGCAAGGCGCCCAATGAGAATGTCCGGTGAGAGGAGGCTTACAAAAGGAGAGGGGTGGACAAAATAGATGAGGCTAGGGCAGATAAGAGGACCATTTGGGAGAAGATCATGCTAATACCCAATTGGAGTCTGAATAGCCTTTACTTAATCAAATTTAATAAAACAACCCAAGAGGCTTTTTCACATGAATTCTATTCTATGTGTGCAGTCTGGTGCCACCTGCATATTCCTTCAGACAAGCCTGTCAGTATACATGCTAATCACCATCAGAAGTGAAATCCTTACATGTACGCATGGTTTTTGTATATGATTCATCTAATGGTGTGTATGAGTTCATTCTTTTCCGACACCCAGTCTCGCAGCTCGTACCTTGTGGCGCATGCAGAAGGACGGTGGGGTTGTGTCCGACAGCCAGCTCACCTCAGTGGAGCAGCTGGAGGACCACGTGGCAGACATGCCTGCAGACAACCTAAAAGGCCTGAAGATCGACATCCACAACTTCCTGGGCTACTGGCCACACAAAATCCAACAGTATACAGAGAACAGGGTCTCCCACATCTTCGGGATGGTATGTAAACTAAACGTTCCCTTTGCAATAATTTTCATGTTATTGCAATGCTTCTTGACTTGTCACTTTGAATCCAACCACCACACAGGTAGTCTGAGAAAGTACGAGTAGTCTCCTCCAATCCTCGTAGCCTTCAAGGCGCCCATCAATTTTACACAAGAGGAGGAGAGACACATTCATCTCAACAGTACTGCCAGCCTAGAGGCACCCAGAAAGTTGACAGGAAACACTATTAGCGACGTCTTGAGAATAGAGATATGTTGAGAGTAGCCCAATCAATTTCAATTTACCCAGGGGTTTCCCTCCGTCAGTTGTGATCCCAGGTCACAATCGGCAAATGACATGAGTTGGGTCCAGGAGTGACTGGACTTGAACCTACAAATTCCAGCTCATATGACTTTGACTAAGCCCCCAAAAAAATGTTTCTGGTGCTGTTCACAGCCTATATCTCTTTTCACTGGCTTGTCCCATTGAGCCTATTCCTCTCTATGTGTTTGCATGCTCTGCAAACTGTCTCTCTCTTTGCTTTGTCATGATTAGTCTTTGCCCGTCATTTTGGTTATCTCAGATTACCTGTAATGGGTTCACGCTGAGTGACCAGAAGGGGCTGCAAGCTGTGGGAGTGGGCCTCTTTCCCAACCTGTGCCTGGCCAACCACGACTGCTGGCCCAACTGCACAGTCATCTTGAACCATGGCAAGTGAGTACCCTAAACCAGGTCTTATAACTGATCAGACAGGATCACATGTTATCTGCTAAAACCAGTGTTGAGACTGACACTGGAATCAGATAATATATGTGTGATGACAAAATTTAAGCCGATTATGCAATTGAAGATAAAACTGATGTGCACACACATATACTGTGTGCAAATGTTAGGGAATATATTATACACTTTCCTTTGAGGCCGGAGTATAATATTTAGAAATGCCTGGTTGGTTTTCAGTGTGAGCGCGCAAGGGATATACCCTAGTGTGGACATTTTTGGCTGTATAAACAGTACACTTCTGGTTTGTCTTTCAGTCAGATGGCCCTGAACTCTGTGCTCCACTCTCAGAGGAGGTGGGTCTGTTTGGTGTGTGTTGACCATTGACCCCCTCAATTAACCCTTAGTAACACTGCAATTTTATGTCAAACATCTCATATGGACAGATGGTGCCGAAATCATTGAAATAGTACTACAGAGTACAGGAATACAATTTGGTATGCCTGTACAAATACACCATTATTTTAAAATTAGAAATAATTGTTTTCATTGTGCATGATTTGCCATGGGGATGGCTACAATCAGGAGGGACGTTTGATAGAAAATATCATGGAACTAGTTTTATAAACCTTTGGAACTATTTGGGACAATACGCCAGTAATTGCTCCCTCGTATGAATACAATGTGACTATACATTATCGTAGTTAACAAATCCTTTTTCGGACCATATATTGGTCTATGTTATTGGTCTAGAATGTACATTATACCTATACATGGCTGGATACAGAGGGGTGCAGAGTTGGGCTACGCCCCCACAGATTTCTACCACGCCCCACCCCAGCTCCTTCTGACTTCAGCTAAAAATGTTACATGTTTATATTGTATGAAAAAGTCCAGAAATTTTCACTGCACCCCCAGTCAAAGCAGGCTGCAACCAGCCCTGTACCTATATAAACAAAAATACTCCATGAGCCAATTGCATTGAACAATTTAACATTGGTGTATGTACATTTAAAAAAATAAACCAATTGCATCAACCACCAGGATAAATTAGACTGCATATTAATTTAACACACGTGTTGTGAACATTCACTTGCCCTCCGTGGATTAAAAACCCACTTGTTTCATCCAGGACCCACCAGGACCAAAAGGCTCACTTTTACTCTGGTGGCAGGCAAGGTGTAGACAGAATTTAGGCTAACCAGACGAGATTGGGTAATACCGTAGTAAACCCTATTTAAACCCAATCTTCACAATGTTTGTTGCAATTGACCTTATGATTTCCCTCACCACCAGGAATGCACAATAAATTACAAAGCTTCAGTGTCTGCAGCATGATTTCTGGGTTAATGCCGTTATATTTGGTTTATTCTGCTTGAGGGCTTGGTGTGAAAGCATGTCCATCCCTAGTTGGCATTTGTGGACGTGCAATATCTCTTTGCACACTTTATTTGTGACAGCATGCTAGATCTGTCTTCCTGCCTACCATGTTTTGGTCACGTGACTCCTTATAATGGTAATGCCGTTTTAACCTCTTAGCTAATATAAGCTTTTTCTCTAGCTAAACTAAGAGATAGACCTATCCAGCAATCAATTTTTCCTTCGTCAGATATATCAAATACCATTTTAAACGGTACTGTGGAATAAAATTGTGACAGAGTTGGAGATTTACTAAATCCACTCTCTTTTGATATATATATCTGCAGGTTTTTTTTAGAAAAAGAAAATGATGTCAAATCAGGGTAAACTTTGCCCCTGAGTTAATGAATGCATGAAAATGGAAAAAAAGAACACAGTGTCTTGTTGCGGCGTGTACTGTTTAGTTACTTAGCAGCAAATTATCCAAAGCTGGATAATTTACTGAAGCAATTCAAGTTAAGTACCTTGCTCAAGGGTACAATAGCTGGGGTGGGACCAGCAACC
>JAOVYW010073867.1:0-19264 GCA_025775045.1 Hiodon tergisus
GCACGGGTTTCGGTATGTGAGAGTGTTTGTGTGTGTGGTTGTGCACGGGTTTCGGTATGTGAGAGTGTTTGTGTGTGAAGGGGGCTGCGGTGGACAGTTGAACTAGGGTAGACGATGAGACATTATTCATTGTATTGGCTCATTGTAAATACATTTTTTTTTTGTTCAGCGGTGTTAATGGGTTGACCCTGTGTCAGAAAATAACAATGAAACTGAGAATTTAATCAGCCCAAACAAATTCCGAAATGGATTCCAGGGCTCTTGATGGCACATTCAATTGAGCAACATATAGGAGACACCTGGTTCCAGGAAATATGGTTTATTATTAATACGCATTTTAATATCTTGCAACAGGAACCATACCTTGTGGGGCGGAAATGATGATGGAATTTGTGGTCAAGTGCATATGATGCCTCTTACGACCAACTTTGATATTTCTGTTATTGTTGTTCACTTCCAGTTGGATTCTAAGCTGCATGTACAGAAAATCTTTTTTTCTGGAGGGGAATGCCTGCTACCCACGACAAGAGAACCTATATAGAGCTAGATTGGATATAGGATAGCCCCAGCCTCAGCCTCAGATGATCAAACAACTAATGCCATCTGAAGAGCCAAGTTCTGAAGCTCTTCTGCGGGCCCCATCATATCATGGCCTGTCCTTAAGAGGCATTTTTGTTACCTGTGTAAGATTACGTATCATGACCTGTCCTTAAGAAGCGTTTGTGGTACCTGTGTAAGGTAACGTCATGCTCAAAAAGCAGTTAAAGTGTAACTGCAAGTCCAACTGAAAGAACATAGTGGATAGCTAGTTCTCCCCCTTCCCTGGAGCCATCTTAAATATTTATCACACTGCCGCCTCGGTTTTGAGCTGGTTTTCCATTGCGTCTCCTTGTTGTTTGTGAAGTGCAGCAATTTCATAACTAACCTCGACTAACAAACTTTAAATAGGAGGCAAATCTTCTTAAGCAGGTTTGTGTAAACACCACCTCTCTCTATGATTATCCTGTTGTGAATGATTTAGTCCTGCTTCGCGTATCAAACATTAAAAGCATATAAGGCCGTATAAAAGTTTTTATAAAGAATTTAAATATTTTCTCGGTTCCAAAACTACAGTTAAACAAATGCACTGGGTTCAAACAGAGCTGAAGCACATTCACCATGTCCACAAGATTATGCAAGGGGTTTTTGAAAGGTGGGAAGATATAAGCGCTTTTTCCAAAGAATCAGAATGTCCTAGCAATAGTCAATAGTACTGGTCCTAACACTTGACACAAACGTATATATCTCATTGGGAAATAATAGTATTAGTCAATCTTTTCAACTGCATCACATTTTGACTAAGTTTCAATGCTACCTTTAATTTTCTGATTATTACATTACACCACTGTTTCCCATCACTTTTATCTACCGAGGGCACGAGAGTAGGAAAGATGTTTTAAACAATCAAATTGAGCCTCCATTGTTGCAAACAATAAAGTAGCAGAGATTTTGGTTTGCACAGAAACCCTAAAGATGGGAAAGGGTAATGGGATTCCAACCCTAATAAACTAACATTAGTGCGGTGGCCTGAAATCTTAGTGGGTCTAGGTTAGAGTAGCTACTTGATAGCCTTCTTCAAGGGATTGGATTATGATGAGCGTGGGTGGGGACCTTTAAATGCCTGTCATATTTCAATGAGACCTTTTAAAGGACTGTGCATTTTCATTAAAGTGTCAATCAACCATATGTCATTTCCTTGTAACATGTCACAACTGTAGTGCATTAAAAACGTTCATGTATTCAGTCAAATTGAATGAAGGTCATGCTTAAGAGGTATTCCTCTCTATGAAAACTGATGAAGTTATTGGCATACCACAGATCTGAGGCAGAAAATACTTCTGCATTTGGGAAATTATAATAATATTTACAATTCATATTTATATTGTTTTTAATAGTGCAAATTATTGCTAGTGTGTATTTATTTTACAATACAGACATAAGGGAGAAAACAACGGGGGAAGTTTATTTAACTGTGCAGATTAATAAACAAAGTAATTCCCTGCAGCAACTAAATTCTTCCTGTTTTACCATAACTCGAAGTAGCAAAACAAACACAGCAAATGTCCCTATTTATTTTTTAGCACCCCTACTGGGACAAATAAAAGGTTATTTAATATGCAAACTTTCTACATCTAATAATTGTTCTGCTTAGCTGGAAACAATGTTCACCATACCTATTGAGGGATTTAAAACTAAAAACAAAAAAATGTACCTTTTGCCTTACTTAATTTTAGTACACAGCAAAAATCAAAATGAATAAGAATCTTGGAATTTAAAAAGTGATTTAAAAAGCTTAATTGTTGTTTACTAGTGAACACACAATGTTTCAGTGAATTAACATTTACGTTATGATATAATCATTTTAGAAAGCATGTGCCGTCTTCAAATCTGTGCCCTTCAGAATTATAATAACATATAATAACAATAACATTTAATTTAATAGTTAGTTTTGATTTTTCACCTAACAAATTGTTTATTCATTTTATATCACTTAAATTTAATTTCTCTGTAAATTTTTAAGTTTGTTTTTTGTTTAGAAATACTTTTTTTTTTTTTTTAATAATCAGATATTGTCCTTGACTACCAATCTACTAGTTTTCTACTTGTTTAAAAATGAAGTGAAAATCTATTAAGAGGTAACATCTCTCTGTAATGTATAGACACTTCATGTTCTGAATCATTGAAGTGGGGCTAAATGGCTGTATTTCAGCTCTCTGCTGCAGCTTTAACATGGATTTATCCCACTGTTACTCTCAGGGCAGCCTTGATATGTTGGGTTTCCAGATTCCGACTTAGTACAGATAGCATGTAGTTTCTGAATTTCTGAAGATTTGAGTCCTCTGAGACAATTTGAGTTCCATTGAATTACACGTACAATTAATTTACACTCCTTTATGGATAAACATGTCAATAAAGTAAAAATGCAGAACAAAACGTTAAAGCCGCCATTTCCACCCAGATAACAGCAGCAGCAGCTTGGAGGAAGTCAGTGACAGGACCGGATGACTTGGTGTGTCTCTGTCCCTTATCCAAACCCCTTTAGAGCTAATTCCACCCAGCTTGTCTTGCTTGTCTTTGCCTCCAGAGGCTCTGTCCAGCCAAGCCAAGAGCAGCTGAAACCGCTGTCAACGACAACGGTCACTCCGTTGTTGCTTTCTAGATGTGGCATGGCTCTTAACCAGGTAACAAGGGGCAAGCAGTTCCTACGCTGGCTGAATCTGGCAAGCGTTCGCGCAAAATCTGTTTCAAGCAGGTGCCCATGAATTAATTTCTACCTGTTTTCTGGCGAAAGGGGGAAGGAGTTTTCCCCATTGCTTTCTCTCCTCTTTCCTCCGCCAGACTGCATGTCCAATCCTGCTAACGTGTGGCTATACCACTTGCGAAAAGCCCTTATTCATTGAAAAACACTCAAGCCTTATCTTCTGGGCTTACACACTTATATTATACTGGAACAGCAGGGATTTTGCTATCTTTTTCAGAGAGTCTATCTCTAAAAGACCCCAGTACCACTGGTTCATTGTCATTATAGGATTCCCAGAAGCCCATGTGTGTCAGTGCATCCTGTATAAATATAGCCAAATAGCAGATAAACTATCGCGAGCGTCACCATTATTCTCTCCACTTCAGGCTTTATCCGGGGGAAACCTTCACCTCTCTTTCATTCTGACTGCGGGATTGAAGTCAGTATCTCGCTTTGTCGCCGTCGTTCTAAATGACTGGTGGCTCTCAGGGATTGGGATTGGGAGCTGGGGAAAATAATAAAATGCTCTATGAAATGGTGAGCAGCGGAGACGGCCTCCTGCTGTGCAGCGACGGGAGTCAGCGGGAAGCTTTGACTCCCGGGTGGAGTGACAGATGGACAGAGATGTTTCCCTACACACCCAGCAGGGCCCGGAGCCGCTGTGATCCCCGGTCGCCAGTCTCCGTCGCCCACACAACAGAACCTCAGGGGTGCCAACTCAGGTTGTGAGCAATGACACCGTCGTCACCCAAAGCAATCTGCAGCATCTGCGGCAAAGGTGAGGTTCGTTACATCGCTAAGTAACCTGCAGCACCTAGCTCAGTAATTATCTATTCAGGGTAACTGACAGGAGGGGGTGTAAATATTTCTAGCGACAAAATGCTTTTCTGTCAGCAGGCAGTATGTTTATTTTAAAACGAGTGATAACTCAGATCTTAGCTGTGAATTATGTAAGGAATGTAATCTTTAATGTTATCTGTTGTGCTTAAAGCCAAACTGAATAAGAAATACTGTCACCTAGATTAAGTGTATTGAGAGTGAAAAGATTGATAATTAAGACATTTCTGAATTTCTGTGTCACAAAACCCTCTCCAGAATAGACCAAAGAGTAGGCAAACTTCAAAGACTAGCTGAAGACATCTAAGCTTGTTGCAATTGTTGTACATTTCTGCAAAGCAGATGTCACAGTCTAAGCTTGGAACCTGTTATATAAAGTGAAGCTGCAGTCGGGTTTACAAAGATCAATGGAAGCTTATGATAACCCTCTGCTGTTAGGGTAGATCCACAAAAGCCATCCGTTTGGATATGAGTGCAATAGTAAACCATGTATTTATTAACTTGAATCATTCTTTGTCTAGGAGCTGCACAAGCAACGATTAGGGAAAAGAAATCCAAAATCGCCTAACATAATCTGCTTAAATCCAATCAACTTGACATATTGAAACTGCATTTGAAGCTATAATAGATGGATAAAAAGTAACACAGAAAAAATATACATTGCAAATAGTATCCTTTAAAAGCCGTTCTGAGCTGTCAGCTTAAAGCGTGTGGTCTTCTCTTCACCGAGTGTTTGTTTGTAACGTGATGATGTTTTAGTTTTGAGCATAAATATGGTCATAGGCCCTCTATCAGAAACACGACAAGGCCAGTTATTGGGGGTCACAGGGCTGTATCAAACCCAAAAATTTTACGCACACACAGCCTCCAAACTGGAATCCAGTGGTTAAAGCCAGTCGAAGGAAAAGGTTGCATCCATTCTGATATTTACACTAGTGACAGGGAATATATAAAGTACACAGTGCGGCTTGCCAGGTTGACCCAGGAAAAGGGCTGAACCAAAATTAGCCACAATACACAAAGAGTGAACGGTTCATTCCTTCACTGCGGCGTTCTCTCCCCCACCCACACCCCAAAAATGCCACCAGGAGTGTCTTCTGTCAACCTCATGATGCCTCAATTAGCCAGGGCTGATTTCCATGGAGACTTCCTCTCTATCTGTAGACTAATTAACTATCTAATGCAGAGTGAAGATGATTCAGACATCCTCCTTGACATTTTGTCATGTTTTCCATTGTTTCCGTCTCTAATTGAATGTTGACAGTCAAAAAGGGGGGGGGGGGGAAACCATCCCGCCAGAGACACTCCGACACACCGAGCCGCCCCGCGCGTCGCGGAAACAATGCAGCCGGCATGTCTAAAATGCACAGGTCTCCTGGGACGACCCGAGTAGCTCACACTGTGGAATCGATGCCTTTTTCTGAGACTTTTTCTCGCCGTCCCATGACAAGCGAACAGCACCAAGCCCCTCCCCCCACCCCAAGGCCCTAAGGACTGAGTTTAGTCACACTCTGATTTGGACGAGAGAGAAGCCAAAGTTAATCACAACCTTCTTAATCTGATGGGTATTACTGGGAAGGGTTTGCGAGGAGTTTAACCATCTCGTCTCTTTTCGCGGGCACGCCATTAACAGTTCAGGCTTTGCTTTCCTGATTTTTTCATTTTCATTGTTCCCCCCGTGAGGGTGAAATGTACATCTTCAGAAAATCTTTCAGGCAATCCTTGGATGCAAACTTTAATTAGCACTAAACCGTTTTAGCCCAACTAAACCTTCTTCAGAATTAAGATAAGGGGAAACTAAATCAGTGAACAATGCAGGGTGGACAGCATTTCTTAACAGATTCTCCAAAATCTTTTCTCAAAACAATAACTCAAGTGGATTGATACTGGCAAGTGACCAAAAAAAAAAGGACCAAAAATGATTCATATCTGTTTAGTATCGAAATATGTAAAATGAATTAAACACCACAGAATTAATATTGCAAAAGATACATAAATGTGTATAATTAATTTCAATGATCTAAAGCTATACAACACATTGGAATCATTTGATTTGATCCTACGCTAATTGAGTATATTTTCACAAGCATTGAGTTTGTTTTCATTATAATAAAAGTAAGAAACATACAATGCCAAAACGTTCACGTTAATTGCGTCACTATGAGCCTTTAACGCGGTGGGAAATAGCTGCCCTCCACAATAAGCAATTGCTTAAACCTTATGTCACTGTGAAATGACAGTAGAGGCTGCCTGAACCCCAGTGCAGAAACCCCAGGTAAACGGACGCAGACACAGAGCAAACAGTGAGAGCGCTGGCTCTCCACCGTTCCAGATAACCTTTAGTACATCACTGACACAATTCAGGCTTTGTGGTAAAGCCAAACCTTCATTCAGATGCCATCCGCTAGTCTGGCATTCTCAAAGGTTAAACAAACGTCTTATTTATTTGAGGGACAATAGAAAATAGATAAAGGCGCTATTGTTTTGAACCCAGTTTCATTTCGTTTTTATTATTTAATAGTTTATTTTGAGACTGTTTAAACTAAATAAACAGAGAAAGTCATATCAGTAATATCAGCAAAGAATAGAAAAGGTTAGGGTTTCTAATCCAACATATTTAGGTTTGTGCTTTCATTGCTACTGCCTAGCACACCAATACATGTATCTGTAAGAACCCAGAACTTTATATGATTGCACTGAACCATCTAAATATATGTTAAACAGGGGAAATGTTTTGTGGGGTGGAAATGAATATCGGCAGAGGGGTCTAAATTTCTTACCCTTGCCTTTTACTCTCACAAAAGGTATTTGCATAACTCATTGTGTACTGTAATTATAATCGCTTCACTGGCCCCTCGAGATGCTTAGCAAATCAGGCCCACTCCTGGCCACCTGATATGCTACGCCAGCCAGATGGATAACTCTCCTGTGTCCAGAGTGCCGTGTGCCTACAGAGCATTGTGTAGCGGACTGCGACCCATTCCACAGGTGGTCGGGGAAATATACTTCCAACCTGTATGTCTGCACGTGTCCCAGGAGTCCCTAACCAGGATCATCAAACCAGGATTACAGGATTACTAAAGTGAATACCAAGTGTATACCATTTACATATAAATGAATTATTTCAGGATTCTTTAATCCAAAACCATTCACAGGGCCATCAGCATGTTATGCGTTTGGTGGCATGAATTGGTGAATTGTGAAATTGCTAGCTATGCAAGATGTTTGAATAAAGGTTTCTAATCCAACAATGTAATAAATACTAATAGAATGCGTGTTGCAGTGTCGGTATAAATAAACAGACAAGTAAACGGTAGAAGTGTGACAGCGAATGTTTGAAATGTATTATCGCCTTTTTATTGTATTCCCCCCTATTCATAATATGCCAATATTTGTATAATTTATGTTTTATTAATTCGGCAGCTGCCATTGCTCTACTAACCGTTGACAATTTACAAAAAAAGATCGGAGACACGGAGGACGTTTCGATTCCTGTACAGCAACAGGACTAGGCATCGCGTCACGTCAGGCTTCCTAAATTATTTATCACACTCGACATTAGCATTACTTAATGTCCATTACAATATAATGACAGCTGGGCGCTGCAATAAATAAAAAAAACCAGCAGGCATCGCCAACCGTAGCACATGCTGTCGTATAAAATTAAGCAAAACGGAGCGTGCACTTTTAGTTTTATGAAAATGTGAGTACACAGAACTGGGGAAGCGTGCTTTACAGTTCAATTACTCCGCATGCAGAATAAATAACATTCAAACTACGTTCCCCCCTCCTTATTTTTATCCACCCTCTGCAGTCTGGATCGTTTTAAGGCACCAGTAAAATCCACGCTCTTTTGTGTTCTCTCTTTCAGATCTCTGCACTTCAAGCATCAAGGAAATCATAGTGAGGCAGCGCTGTTTGACTGCTTGTTTAAATTCGCTCTTTGTTTTTTGAATTGCAGTTGTTATTTTTTAGTTTGTTTTACGCTCTCTCTAGTGCGTCTCAGAAGCAACAAATTGAGAATAAACGGTGACAAGTGCAGGCTAGCCAGACAGCAAACCTTCTACAAGCTAAGCAAATTTCTATGGCGCATCTGTCCATTGGCACACTTTTCCGCAAAAAAATTAAATAATAACCAATAAAATAATAATAATTGAGTTTTTGCAACAGCCTGTGTTTAAAATCAAAGCAGAGTATTTTTTAGTTCCAGCAACAGAGTACCTTCTAAGCCATAACAACATTCTATCAGATCCCATCATATAATTGTCCACCAAACCATGTTTATTGTAGTAACCACATTCCGTCAGATAAGTAATTAACCCAATGGAACCACCATATGTGTCATACGTTGTCATATTTACATGAAATTACAGGGCACATCATTTGTGTTTTAAGAGTTAACCCTAATCCCTTGAGCCTTTACGGAGCATGGACCAGCACAGTCTACAAAGCAAATCAGCATACATACCTTTCATATGGTTACCTTTTCAAATCTAAGCGGAAAGTGTCATATTTATGTAGAAGCTATATTGATATTTAAAATCAACAGTTGTACGCAGCAGCTAAATCATTTTTTTTTTTTTTAAACGGTGGTCCTATTTTATTGAACCAAGCTATAAAGCTTCGATGTCCTGCCGAAGTGAAAAACGTAGTCAGTTAGTATTCATTTAACACCCATTCATGCTCTATAATTACTGGCACACACATTAGCACGTACGATTGAAAATTTGTGCATGGCTAGCTAGGGACACAGGAGCTAAGGACATAAGTGAGGAGGGGAAAAATAAACTTGTCTTTAGCATCAAGTTATTCATTGAATCAATGTGACTACTGAGTATCCGATTACAATACATTGATAAATTGTGTTTCATATATTGCTGTCTGCAAACCAAAACTATTAAACGTTGATAGTATTGAGGACTGGACCTGTATTTTCTATAAAATTCAGCACTGTCTAGATATCGTACATCGTTTCAGCTCTCTAACAAATGGTCCAGGGACCTGAAGACTGGCAAATTCCGCAGTACTGTTACGTCCTGAGATTAAAAGGAAGATTTTTTTTTTTTTGCGCCAACAGCGTGTAAGCTTCCAGTGGGAGGAACAGGAAGTCCCATGGCTATTGGCGTCCATAACAAATGAGGCTCTGGCACAGACCTTTGTGTCCCAACCTCCCACATCGATTAGGTTATTTAAAAAAAAGGTTATATTGTTTTGTGCGCGTCTCCACCACACTCCCACATGTCCATTTGGACCGCAAACAGACCTGGACTGACACTAACAACGGCTGGCCTCCGCTGAAGTGATCCCAATGTGGTTCATAGCCCCACATGCCCCAGTAACTCTGTGATCTGTGTTGGAGTTCCTTGCTTTAAGAGGTATACGATAGCAATGTTTTGTTAAATACAGTGCATTAATGGTATCCAAACAAGATTGTGTACGATTCACTGGTTACTTTATTTAATTTTCCAATGATATTGCGCTTAAGAGCTCTAAAACCTTTCCCGTAAATGCAGGAGGTTCTGAAAGACTGTTGCAACCGCAGTGGCTTGACATTTACAGAAGGTTCTGCATTTCAAAGTGCACTTTATTTAATTCGCAGAGAAACAATGCAGCCACTTAGAGTGGCAGGTTGTTTTGGGCATGTTCATTTAATAATCTTCTGCATGTTAATGAGCTTAATGACACTCTCCGTCTCCAGAGAAGGCTGGAAAATTATGCAATTTAAAATAGTCTGATTAATTAAAAATAGATCTCTTTTTATGTGGTGTGTAACAGGACATTGAGACTTATCTGCAGTTTTAGTTAATATATCGATTAATCTATTATTGACTTTCAAATGAATTAAGGTTTTTTTTAAATAATGCAAATATTCAACTTGAGAAATATGAAAATGATAAATAATAAACAGTTGTGTTGAGACAAAATATTTTCCCAGACCATTCAAACACATTCATCTTTAACTCTGCCTAATGCAGCCATGTGTTTCACCACCCAAAGTAACGTTGTAACAGAGCATTCCTCCAGGCCACGTCTAGCAAGTGTGAGAAAGTACCAATTAAATAAATATGCGAATACCATTGTTCCAGATGACAGATGACTCTTCCATCTTCCCCGTTTTAGCCTGTGGACATGATGGCCCTTGGTCTAAATTTAGCGTTTTTTCTCCTTCACTCACGTGCGACATTGACACTACTGCTGGTTGAAATGGTTAAACTCGCCCAGCACAGAGAGGGGAGATCTCAGTCAGCAACCGGGACAAACTGAGGCAGGCAGACTGTAATGAGCAGCTGGTGGTGTGGTGGTTAAGGTTGCTGGTTCAAGTCCCACCCTGGTAGTTGCACCCTTGAGTAAGGTGCTTAACCTGAATTGCTTCCAGTAAAATATTCAGCTGTATAAATGGATAAATGTACGTAGAAATTTTTAACTCGCCACCACATTCAGGTTCTTGCAATCCAAAGATATGAAAAAGAGTGCCTGCAGTGATGGTTGGGGTTAGGGTTTACTCCAACAAGAGTAAATGTTGAGGGTCTTGTTTTTAACAGGTTACTTTTGATTGAAAGGTCTATTTTTCAACTATCAAAAATTTTAAAAGCTGTTTTACTTTGGTTTTCCTCAGTGCGGGGGATTTATTTCGAGTTTGTTACTTTTTCAGATTTTGTTTTGTTTTTTTTAACTAAAAAATGCCAAATAACAGACCACCATCTGCCTCCCTGCCTCTGGCCACTATCGGACAAGGCATTCCCCTGTGTGCTACGCTACCGGGGATCTGGACTCTGACTCGGAGATCATATTTGGATGCAACAATTCAATGGCCTTGGTCTAACTCGTTTGACTTTTTCCCTTCTGCAAATAACAATCTCCTTTGTGCGCTGAGCAGCACTCCCAGTGTAATCAATTACTCAGATCCGTTCTCCAGGACGGAGCCAAATCCGACGTCGCGTTGCCAGTTTAGCGCCACTTTGGTTCCCCTTTAACGCATGGCTTTTCTGCCACATCAGAGATTTACGGCAACCTCCAGCAATGCACTTCTGTACCTTTCAATGACAGCTTACAGCACCAGCAGAAATAATGCCAGTCATTGATTTGAGCCTGATGCACCAGAAGAATACATTTTTGTGGTGCATTGGATAATTATCTCCTGGAATGAAAAAAAAGAAAAAAGAATAAGATGCAAACAAATGATAATGTGACATTGACAATGATAAGCACACATATTGCAGATTTGGCGTTGGTTTTAAAAGCCAACGCAGGTTTAGATCTTCAGTTTTATGAGCATGTTTTCGAACTACGCTTACAATGAAATATTCATTTGAGTCATACGATGCATTTGGTCTCTCATTTTTTTCAGTCTGTTATTAGCAAAACCTTCAAAGCAGGCATACATATTTATACCTTTGTAAGTACAAAATTGTGTAACAAGAACTCAATCATCCATGAAACAGCTGTTACGGCATTTGTTTTATAAAGAATGTTGACGTTTCGCAGAGTTCCATTCATCAGACCCAAAGGGGGGCGTAGTGCTTAAGACGTTGGGATTGCAATCCAGTTGATTCCAGTTTTAACTGTTCTGAAGCTTTATAAATGGATGATATTTTAAAGTTCTCAATGAGGTGGCGGTGGTCGAACCCTCTAAATGGTGGCCCCGTTTTCTAGTTATAAAGCCTGCTATTTAAGCTTCAGGTCTACAATCTTCTGTTTTACTGTGCACAATTAAAAGCAAAATAAATTTGTAGAAATTTAGAATTTTGAAAACGTGGATTTCTGGATTCTTTGTTATATTCTTTATTATATGGATTCTTATATTGCTGAGAATTCCAAAAAAGTGGCCCAAGGGGGAGTAATGGAAGTAAGGTCTGCCCCAGTATCTAGCACTACATTACCCATATGGCAACAGAACTGACCAATTAACCTCCTATTGGTCGGGTGACATCTAAAAGCCAAGAGGTGTAGGGGTTCCTAGAGAAAGAAAATGGAAGAATGACCTGAACGGAAGACTGGTTTGTAAGTGTGGTTTGAGTTTGGTTTGAGTTTGGAGCTGGATTTGTTCCTCCATGGTTTGGTTTGGGGCGGTTTTGGTGATCCTCACCTCATCTCCGGGGAACACCGTGCCTAGGGCCTTGCACGCATTCTCCACCACACCTGGCCATGGGTGGGGCTTAACCACCTGGACACAAACCGTGAGGTGAGGCAGAGGATTGAAACAAGATGAAATTCAAATGAAACATATTCAAACAATTCTTCCTTCATACTCCTGTAGGAAGCCTTCTACTTCATTGCTTTTAAATGGGGATTGGTGGGGTAAGTCAGTTCTGTGAGCTCAAGGGGACATTACTTCAGTAACCCCTTTGCTGTGTCACAATTAGTTTTTTGTTATTAGTTGAAGTAGTTTTTACATGCATAATATTAAATGCAAAAGGTAGTCAATTTGTAATTTTATTTGCAAATCAAATTAAATATAAATGACTGCATGACTAGCAGAGCATAAAATAAAGAATATATGAAATGTTCATTCTGAGGGGCTACCCTGAAGTAGTTATATTCAGTGTTATTAATTGTACGACAGCTTTCGACAGATTGTGTTGGATTGGCGCAGCCACTGGCAGCCAGCTTGGACACACTTCTTGATGAAATCTGGAGACTTATCGGACCGAGATCTGAACAGACTATTCACGCTGAGATTTATTTTTTCTTTTCGTTCTCCGTCCTTTACTGTGACTGTGTTCAGTGTTCCAGGAAAGTATTAAAACCACACGGAACAGCGGAATATACTACAGGCAGAAGGGAAGTTGGCACAGTGGAGAGAGGTAGCCTAGACAGCAGAAAAGGGAAATGGGGGCCTACCGTGGAACAAAGAGTTATACGCAGTTCTACATACTGACCTGACAATACTCACACACACACAGAAAAATCTAACATTTCCTCAGTATTGTGTCTCTGCCCAAATTTTTCAGCCAATTGTTCTTAAAAAAAAACCCCCAGTTCTCAGCACGTTTGTGCGAAAATGTGTGTAACTGCTGTGAAAGAGCAACAAAATGAAGGCGTTTCCCTTCCCGAGTGGCACACACACACGTGTCCTGTGTGGAGCAGCTCAGCGGTCGAAGAGTTAATAGGCAGTGCAATCTTATCAATCGTATCAGATCTGATGATGGCTATGTGATATCTCCAATGACCCAGCTCACAACCAGTACAGATTTTTGGCTTTAATTAATAACTCTTTTTAAATAAAAAAAATAAAAAGATTTACTTCTGGCAACACTGAAAAATGCATTAAATATTGTCTTTTAGAACTGTCGGTTCATGATACACGCACACACACACACACACACACACACACACACACTCAAACACACACACACACACACGCACACGCACAAACACAATACAGCTGTACCCGTCCACCACATTGGTTCCGTCTCACAGGGAACAAAGAAAGTTCAGAATGTTATAATCTCAAACCAGCTCCTGTTTAATAACTGAACCATGTGACCTGGGTTTTCTGCTCTCTCCTGCCCTGCACAGAGTGTAACTTGTGGTGCACAGTGGAACAACCACTTCATACCCCTGTGCACCCTATATGCATTTTGTTTCAATACTGCAGCTCGTGAACCAATCTGTGTGGGAGCTGATAAAAGTTCTATTTATTTATTTATTTATTTCTGTTTCATGTGCCTGTCTGCGGGGGGACATCAGGGGAAACTATTTTCTATGCGATGATAGTGTTGGTGGAGGGACGGTGGACGCAGGCACCGGGTGCAACATTTTGCAAAGAGGTTATTTCCACTTTAAAGCGAACAAGCGCCGGCAGATAAGACAGCGTCCGCACACCCTGAACCTGCCTGCTGTGCTCCGATAAGTGCAATCTCCTGGTCGCCAGCTAGGTCTGGGTCGAAGCCAGGGCTGAGACATTGGACCCGCCACACTGGCCCACCGGCAGACCCAGAAACCCCCGGCTCCGCATTTGATCACTCAAAGGGATTTTATTTTTCAAGGATTTTGCAGTGATGCAACACCACTGATTTATAATTTGCACTGCGCTAGCAGGTGAGATGGAGTATCCGTATGGTGATGAGGTCAGCGTTCCTTGCGAGGAGGAAAGCGGTAAAGGTCAGCATTTCGGTACCCGCGAGGGCACGGTTTCACGTGCATGAGCGATTAATGAATAAAGTCAGTGCCTTCAAGATTTGTGAATGCGAGGAGCCGGGGTTGGGAGACGAGCTTCAGCATAACGTTCGCAGGTCTGTTAGATACCACTGTTATATCTGCAGAGTTTTGACTCTGTAGGTCACTCAACTGGTCCGGCTTGTCAGTGTTTTACCGTTTCATTTTTTTTTTAATGATTGCAAATTATTCATGACTGTGGTTCATGACATTCCTGTTTGATAATGTATTTCAGCTAATGTGGAATACATGTGTTCAATCTGGATTTATACAATGCTGCAAAAAACGGATTGTGGGTTAGTTGCTTTTCAGTAGCCTAACAGGGATGTGTGTGCATGGAAGGTAACTCTGATTGGATTAAGACAGGAGTCAGCAAAAGTGCAAAAGATAGTTCTGCGTAAACCGTTTATCGCCACGTTGGGTCAATTACATACAAATTTACCGCGGAAGATCAAATGCTCCAGGTACTCCCCGGGTGTTTTCCCCCGGGCTATAAGACTCCTAAATTCAAATTCATCCTCAGCACTGCACCATGCAAAACCGTTTATTTCTGTCTTACGCTTTTATGATTATTTGTATACTGTATATTGTCTGCTTTGTAGCAGAAGGGAGATGCAAACTACATTTCATTTTACAACACTGTTGTAAATTGACCATTAACCTACCTACCTACCTACCTACCTACCTACCTACCTACCTACAGTGTTTCATCAAGTAGAGAGGCCTAGAAACCATTGCATGCAATGCTCTGCATTAGAGCCCCTATCTGTCACATACACAGAAGCATGCTAGCCCACTGTTTGGTTTTTAAACACTGCATTTCCAGACTATTTAGCCAAAGTGCAGGCCTCGTTACGAGACTCGGCAGGCGGAAACCCAAACATACATCACCTCCAGCTCCCATACTTGCCAAGCTCTGAGTGATATTGTGGAAAATGAGCGGGAGATGAATTACGCACAGGCGCTATGTAGCGGGGCGTCTTAACAACACAAAAAGAAAGGGTTCTGAGACAGCTCTGGGAGAGTGGAAACAGCATAGGGCAGACCTTATATAGGCTATAATGGGAATCCAGGCAGGGTAAGCCCCACCTAAGCACGCCATGCATGCCTTGATTCAGTTCCTACCTGGCCTAGCGGTAAAGCTAACATTTGTATTGTAGGACCAAAGCAAAGGCTTTTCACATCTCCTGCAGGATTTCGAGCCTGTCTTTAAAAACTAACCCCCTCCCAGATTTTCCTCATGTCCGCTAAAAAGGGTGGACACATCAGGGTTGCTTCAGTCAGAAGGTTTTTCAGTACAGCAGTAGGTGGGGGGGGTGGTTGTTAGGCGGGAGAGTAAAGTTTCTTTAATCACATTGCTGACCCCTCGAACAACCTACTAGCACCAGAGCCAAGGTCAACAGCCAACACCCTCATCAAACCCACGACTCATTAGAAAAATTTCAAATGCCAACATTTCTCAGAGGGTAGCGCTTAGCGATAAAGCCCATAGGAAGCTGTTACAATGAAAGCTTTTAAAAGATAGCGGCGGTAAGCGTGGCCGGCAGAGAGAGGCAGTACCTTGGCGCCTCTTATGCTAATGACCCCCCTCACCCGACTGACAGCCAGATTGAGATGGAACCGTAATGTGCTGCAATGGATTAAAGGCCGTCGGGAGCAGAGCTGCCTCCTCCCTCCCCTTCCTTTCTTCTGCCTCGCGTAACCTAATGGCATCAGGCTTCACCTACACGTACACAACCGCATTAGTGTGATGGGAATAAATAGCCGTCATTACAGACGTGCGCGGCTGTCTGGAGCTCTTCCCTGCCCCACCCCCACCCCCCACGAACAATGCAGGTGCGTCCTCTCCTTCAAGGTCAAGGGTTTGGGAGTGTTAATGAAGACGCGAAGGAATGGTCAAGTCATGCTGCAACTTTTCAATTTGTATGTTTACAACGATTATCGACGTGGTTCTTTTGCACGCATCTACATTTTTGTGCTGTGCATTTGGGCAAAATCTATGCTTTAATTCATACCACCCACCACAAACACAACTCTTCTAACAGTTGAAATAGCAGTAGTTCAAGCATGTTCGAGCATAGTTCAAGTTCACGTTGTTCAAGCACGTCATAGCTAGTTCTCGTCTGAGGACTCATCCAGCTAAACACTGTAGTTAATCTGTGGTTGAGGGTGAGGGCTTCCACACAAGCATCGACTTGTGTCCAGACGAATTTTCGAAGCAGAGGGTTAAATAGAATGGAGGCATAATTTCAGTGACGCTCACACCCTCTCCACAACAGCACATCAGGTACTATACATGACACACCTGTGGCAATGGTATGCTATTCTTCGTGCAAGTGATGAGAAACTTATAAGCATCCAAACTGAAAAAACCTCATTATTTTGAGTGTGTGTGTGTGTGATAGAGGTATAAATTTCTCCATTCTCAACTAATCAGTCCAAAGAAGACGTTGCTTAGAAGACAGCTGGTGACTGGATAAAAAATAAATGACAATAAACATAACGTAATCAGAAATACATTTTTTCCTAAAATGAGTGAACAATGTCTCACAGTCTCACTCTGACAATGATTTGCTCCCCTGCAAAGCTCACAGATATGTTTTAGTTAATAAATGTGGAAATCATGGTTGTAAATGCAACTCTCCGAAATCCTATGTAAAGTCTAACTCATCGATAGAGAGGAAAGTTGTCACTGTAATCATGGTCTGATGTTGAGGTCCTCGGAGCCCAGTTCAAGGTCAAGCCCAGTGGTCAGCAGGAGTGCCACTGGTCAGCAATTCAGCAAGACAGCCAATCACACGAGGTCGCTGTCCCCAAGGACGGAGATGAGGAGGCATTTCGGTCGACAGCCGCCTGGTATGACACCGTTTTTCCTCCCATACACATGCCAGCCGTTCACCCTTTTGACCTGGACAAATTTTTTATCCTGACACATGAGGAGGCTTGGGGTGTGACGGTCAAAGCCCATCTCAATGGCTAACTCAAAGGCGGCCACAGAAGTGACACGGCAGACAGGGTCGTTGTCAGTCAAGGTCGTCCGCGGGGCGTCCTAAAGCGCTAGCCCCCCTTCTCTTTCCCCCGTGGGCTCATCAGTACCAGAGCAAAGCAGACTTCACATAAGCCCAACAACAAAGAGCTGACACTGAGACCTGTTACAGGCACACAGTCGGATGGTCTGCTTGAAAAGGGCATCGGTCTGAAAAAGGGGACGTTCCTATTGGACCACAGGTTTGGAAGCATTTGCCTAATGTGCAAATGATGTCACTGCAGAAGCACATTGAGCAGTGGCCAAAGGATGTACCCATCAATACGGCAATACTGATCAATCTGTCAAGAAGCCTAAACGGTGTGCTCTTTGCCTCTTTAATGAGAGCAAGGAGCTTGTCGGAAAGCAGACCAGCCAGGGGCGGACTGCCCCTCACAACCGAGACCCATCCTGACTTCCTGTTGCGAGATTGCACATGTGCCCTTTTACGAGAAGGGACTGACGTGACAAAGCCTCCTGTTTGTGAATCTGTCTATTAGGGCCCATTGGGAACCGGGACAGAGTGAAGCCGTCTAGACTGAAAATGGCCTCGCCCTTACCAGGTTTTTGGTACGGCGGACAGCGGTTTTTCATGGCACAGGCGCAGGACGTCAGAGGTGCATCGGTCCGGTGATTTTGCTCCGTAAATCCCATGCCCGTGGCTCGCGAAACTCAAACTGAATCAGCCCCCGATGCTAACGAAGCCTCATCTGCCATACGGAAATGGAACGCCACATCGAATCAAAGGAAGAAGGCGACGGCTGGTTGGGAACTGATATCAGATTCATGCCAAAATCTGGCGCAGCAGATGGAAAAGCAGTCCCAGTTCCAGCAAAAGGAAGTGGCGCAGGCTTTTTCCTTGGTCCCGTTAATGGTCCAAGTCCTTGTGCTTGTCGCCAGACTCAGGCTGGGTGCTCCCTGCTTTCACCAGCGCGTCTGTCAATGAAGAGGGCCCTTTAAAACTGAGACCTGCTGACGGAAAAGTGAACATTGATTTTTCTTTCCTAATGGGCCGGCTAAAAATATGCTCACAATAACAGTGCCATCTTTTCTTTCATACTGCCCTACAATGCCGAGCACAGTTGTAAATTTGTGCATCTAACCACCCAGTATGAAGTTATAATGCAGTCGCAGAGGACGGCCTTAATACCTGAATTGTAAAAACCTTACATAAAAAAAAAATGCCAGAATGCTGTATTGACATTTTTTTTCTTCCGAATGGCATGTTTCTAGAAGTTTTTTTTCTCTCCCAGGGACTAAAAGTGGATCTTTTTGATGTCCACTTAAAGGGTACGGTAAGTTGCTTTTGAATCTCGGGAGTCTGAAAGGAGAACTGGTCGATTTGCATTTCAATGGGAATTTTATAAGCTGGAATTCCATCCCTGCATCATTACAGAATGCTGTTAGCTTCATATAGAGTTGGATGTTTGAGCTTGTGTGTGTGTGTGGGGGGGGTAAATACAACAAAACAAAGGGTGGGAAAGTTTTTATTAATTTTTTTAACTGCATGCACTACTGTAAATGATCCTGTGTTTTTTTTTACAGTTGATCAGAGAGTCACTGAAGGACACTGGCCCCGCGTTAAGTAGAAGTTCTGTCTGTCAACAACACATTCAGACACAGCAGCTGTGATGCATACTGCACCTCCTGATTCATTCGGAAGTTAGGAATGAGAGCCAGGGCTCTCTGAAGGAATTCTGGGGTTTAAAATCCATTACGACGCATTCATGTCATAAATATACACGAGGCGGCACGTTAAATAGCTTGTACTGGACAGGTTTTTGAATGCTGCTACTGTATAATGCATTCAATTCTAAATCCTAACTATGTGTGTCGTTACTTGCTTTGCTTGTTTAGTACGGATGCTTCTTTTGTGCGTTTGACTGTAAGAGTCTGCTTGTTGTTGTGTACAAGTATGGGCAAGGGCGTCGAAGTGGGTGGGGGGGGGGGGGTGGTGCTGACTA
>JAOVYW010073868.1:5224-19263 GCA_025775045.1 Hiodon tergisus
GCTCCGAAGTCTCCGTTCTCACCTTTCTCGCTGATAGCAAATCTTCAACGGCTGTTCAGTCATATTAAATATGAAAATCTGGCAGCAGGACTCAGCGGTGGAGTCATCGCCACAATGGTGCTTCACCCCTTGGATCTTGTCAAAATCAGATTTGCAGGTGTGAATTTTGATTTTCTGGGTGATTGTGCGTTAGCTAGCTGTGCATGTATTCAGAAAAATGTTGTAACTATCTAATCCTTTCAAAGGTTCATGTGGCTCTGTTTAAATAGCAGTAGGTAAAAAATGACTCTGATTGTTCGATTTAAATAAATGTATGGTTTAGTATGGAAAGCACATCGCGACATAATCTCACGTTGCCAAACGATTGATTGTTATTGTTTTGACCTATGTAGTCAGCGATGGACTGGAATTGAGGCCCAAGTACAATGGAACGCTCCACTGTATGAAAAGCATCTGGAAACTGGAAGGAATCCGGGGGCTTTACCAGGGCGTGACGCCAAATATCTGGGGAGCAGGGGCTTCCTGGGGGCTCTATTTTCTCTTGTGAGTATGTCGCTCTATTTTCTCTTGTGAGTATGTCGCTGGGACTAAACCCGTATTTGGCCTCTGCTGCGCTCAATTACGCCGTATGGAATGTTTAGCTTGTTGTGACACTGGACTCGGGCACAGCAGTTGCAAAAAGTTGTCTAGGTTATCTGGTCATTAGAGATCCTATAGCGTTGAACGCCAGAACATACGCACAGCCAATGTTATAAACGCAAAATGGTTGCTTGCAAAAATATTAACAATAAACAACTGTTCGTGAAGAAATTAGATACACGTATTACTGATAAAAATCCAGGGTGGTTATAGGCAAATTATATAACCAACAAATTCTCAAAACCTGGCCCCTAACAAAAACAACAGGGTTGGAAATGGACTGAAAACAACTGTGGTCCTTCAGGAGATGAGTAAAATGCAAATATCTAGCACTAGTTCAGATTTTGAAGCAGAAAAGATCTTTCTTTATTATGGATAAAAGAAGTATGTTTTTAGACAAGGTAGCTCCAGCAGTTTTCTTTCACACATTAGTACTTAGGTGGAAGTGAGAGCAACTGTTGGTGTTCAATACTATGTTGCGTCGTCCTGTCCAAAACCCATACAGGTTTAGAGACTCAGAAAAGATCTTTCTTTATTATGGATAAAAGAAGTATGTTTTTAGACAAGGTAGCTCCAGCAGTTTTCTTTCACACATTAGTACTTAGGTGGAAGTGAGAGCAACTGTTGGTGTTCAATACTATGTTGCGTCGTCCTGTCCAAAACCCATACAGGTTTAGAGACTCATAAAGGCAGATCTGAAATCTTGTGTGTTCTTTGATCAGTTTCCTAAAAACAAAATTAGTTTCTGTGGGTCTAATACAAAAGTGTCACTTCATTCAGATGGATGTGGTCATCCATAGCCTTTTCTGGTTTCTGAGAAAAGGTACATTTTATTCACAAAATAAAAACATTTAACGTATGAAACAATTTACTTTTTTCAATGTTCTTTGATCACCTTTGTCTAATCAATTATAACTGAAATAAGCTCAAATATCATTAGAAGAGGCAAATACTTAAAAAGAGAAAGTTAGACAATACTTGCATACAAGTACTACTGCTATATTTATAGGAGTTATTACACCTGACCTACTTGCTAAATGACAGCAGCTCTATCACATGAAAGGATTGTTCTTAGTGGAAGCCTGTTTGTGGACCAGTCGGCTCTTAGCAGTGAGTGTCATTCACAACGGGCAAAAGAGGAACTACCAGACAGTGTAAGTACTGTAAAATAAATGTTTGTTCCATCAAAAAGCTCAAACCTAAACCAAATGTGACACTGATGTGTGTGTTATATTATTTAATAATAAATCCACTCTTTCCTCACTGCCTAACTCTTGTGCCTGCTGTCGTCCTATCCGCAGCTATAATGCGATCAAGGCGTCCAATCAGGAAGGTCGCCAGTCTGAACTGAGTGCAGCAGAGCACCTGGTTTCTGCTGCTCAGGCAGGTTAGTCCTGTCTCAGTCTGAAGCCCTGTAAGACACTCAAAATTAGAATTAGAATCCTAGCCCAGAAGCCCAATCAGGTTCCAGCATCCTAGCCCAGAAGCCCAATCAGATGTCCCCCACCCCTGTGGTTATTCTGAGTTACTGTAAGAGAGCTGTGTTCTGAGGAGTTCACATAGCCAACTTCAGTCCTCATGAGAAGATTTCATAGACACTTTTACAATGCCTGAAAGAAACTTCTGTATATAATAACAACACAAAAGCGGTCATGTTTGGTAAAATAGTGGGACAACAGGATTTTTACCTGCTTGGTGGATTTAACCACCAGAAGTTTTCTTTTCATCTCCAGATTTCTGAAATGGTTGCACAGTCGGTGTGTTTGTGTGTGTGTGTGTGTATAGATATTTGTCGGTAGATATAGGCCTAATACTAATTGCACACCATGAGACTTTTACATTAGAGAAAGGAAAAGCTGATGCATTTGGAATTGCTCTAATTTTGTTGTTGAATACTATACAAGAAGAAATTAATTTAAATGAATGTGTTCAGAGGGAGGTCAAGGTCAAGAGGGAATGTGATCGAGAAGAGTGATCTCTGGGCTTTTAGTAGGAGTTACTGGGGAGACTCCTATGAGATGAACTGTCAAAAGAGGAAGTTGAAGAGTTCATAAAGGTCTCCGGAAGACATAAAGAGTAACCACGGTAACCAAAACTGGGGGTTCGGCATCATGGTCATGCAAGTGACCAGAGAAGCTATTCAAAGCAATGGGAAGAGGGGGGGGGGGCAAACAGGGACGGTTTGAAAAGCGTTTGTGAATGGTAGAACCGGTCCAGCGAACTAGATGAGCGCAGTTCACAGGGTACGGTAGAAGAGCACTAGAGGGTTCTAGTTCAGTGATAGATGAGCCATTCTACAGTATGGATATCAGCATGGCAGGGGATAGGTTTTGTGGTAAGTGAAATTAGTAAGTTTAGTATAATGTAGCATGTAAAACCCAATAACTCTTTCCTTTGACGACACCTGTAACTGCAGATGACCGATCGTTACAGCAACTCCGTTTTTGCCCCCCCCCCCCCACGGACACCCCTGACCCGCTATCTTGGTTCCTAGGGGTGATGACACTCTGCCTGACGAATCCGGTCTGGGTTACCAAAACCCGCCTGGTGCTGCAGTACAACACTGACTCATCCAGGAAGCAGTACAAGGGAATGTTTGATGCCCTTGTGAAGATATACCGTTATGAGGGCATTCCAGGATTGTACAGGGTATGGTTTGATTCAAATGAAACCTGTATATGTGATTCCTTGTTTGACTAAATTTATTTTATTTCTCAAGCTTAATAAAAATGTTTTAATGTGTGTGCGTTAACCAGGCAATTCTGTGACCCGTAGGGCTTTGTACCTGGTCTTGTTGGTACCTCCCATGGTGCACTGCAGTTTATGGCGTACGAGGAACTGAAGAGAGGTCACAACAAATACAAAAAGATGCCCTCAGAAGCACAGCTGGTGGGTAAATGAATAACTTCTGGATGGGGGGGGGGGGCAGGGCGGGTCGGAGCAGAGGAACTCTTTCAAGCAAGTTGCTTATTTTTGTTACTGATTAGACATGATAACAAGCAAATGTTCAGAGATGTCGAAGAAGAAAGCCATAAAAGATTGAAACGGACACTTGTTTGGTAAAAATCTGGAAGCCATCGTGGCAGACATATGACGAGTGGCTTTAGCATTTTTTTTTAAATGAGCCAAACTTTTGTACTGAAACGGATATCAGCTTTATTCTGAATATCAGCCCCTCTCATCAAACAGACTCCACTGGAATATATCGTCATGGCGGCTATATCCAAAATATTTGCTGTGGCCACGACGTACCCGTACCAGGTGGCCCGTGCACGTTTACAGGACCAACACAACGACTACAGCGGGGTCGTGGACGTGGTTAGGAGGACGTGGAGGTAAGCTCAGGACATGCGTAGAACGACCAATGGTCAAATGACAAGATTTGACGCTTTTTTGCCATTTCTCAAGTCTTGTTTTTAGTCTTCTTTTCTGTTTCCAATGGTTCAGTCAGTACAGAAAAGTTCTGACACGCAGTAGCAATGAATCAAAGCAGAATTCAAGAGTATGGATTTCCACAAGTCGTATGTGTTGTATTTGTTTACCTTACTATTAATCTGTTTCTAAGTTGTTTAGCGGAACATGAACTACTGCTTTCCTTAAACGTGTAGACTGCAGGCTGCAAGGTGACGTGACTGACTGACAGGAATGCGTGCTTGTCCTCCCATGCAGGAACGAGGGGGCGGTGGGCTTCTACAAGGGAATGGTCCCCAACCTGATCCGGGTCATCCCCGCGTGCTGTATCACCTTCGTCGTTTACGAGAACGTCTCCCGATTTTTGCTGCGGCGGTACGAGTGAATCGGCCCGTCCGTCACGAGGTCCGGTGGAGACACGTCAGAAAACCAAAAAAATTAATAATAATGACGACTTCTAGGACAATTCCCAGTGACATCCTGCAGGTAGCACTTGCTTTGTAACTGACAGCCTAGGTCACAAGGCTGAATTATGAGCACACTTACAGTAGTAAATATTAGTACCGTCCTGTTCGGAGCCCATCTATGGGCGCCCGCCTGCTTTTTATACACCTTGGACTATACATAGCCCAAGATTCAAGTAGTAGAGTGGGGTTGCTCAAGATCTTTTCTGCATAGGTGACTAAGGGACTGCACATTACGCAACTTGTCATGACCTGAAATCATGTACTTCAAAGCCATACAGGAACCATCAGGTGACCAAAGGAAGTAAAGTACTGTGGCGTGAGCTATAGTTAGACCGCCCGTGCAGTTACCAGTTTGCCTAGCTTTAGCTATATAAAATTGCACCCTAGAATTTCTTTCATAGCCTGCTGTAATAGCAATGGGTATCTTTGAAAGTATGGTCCCAATGTAAGTGTTAGTCATTTCTACCACAAAACCTTGCTAGGTGTGTTCACTTCTACAAAGGAGAGGATGCAATTATTCATGACTGGTAGGGCCAACGGCACAGTAAAATTAAAGGCATTCACAGGAACGAGGCATATAAAAACACGACGGTAAGCAGGCCTTGAACGCTTTTGCACATTTGTGTGTGTGTGTGTGTGTTAATGGGTTTGTTTTGAGCTTATTATTAGACCGTACAGTCGTAATATCGACTGGCATCACAATGTCGTGTTATCTGTTCGGTGTTCAGACCACAAGACCTGCTCAACATCTACGCAAGGCCATTGTACTTACTCGGAGTCAGCGTACTTTAATGTTTAAAATGACATTATTAGGCGGTGCCCGACGTTAACGCGTGTGCCCTTTCTAGTGGACTCGATGTAGCCACAGCCGTCACATGGGATTCTTGTCTTTCTGTTTTGTCTTAAACGTATTGTGTTTTGTGCACACGCAGCTAGCTACAAAAAAAAACTGTCCAAGGCAGATCTTGTACTCTTAAAGAGATATTAATGTTCAATAAACTGTTTTACATCTTTGACTTGTGTCGAGCTGCACAGCCTGTGTCTAATTTGGATGAAAGTGGGGTTTCCACAGAGTCCGATTTATGAAAAAATATCTTTTGAAGTGTGCCTTTCTACATGAATGCGTTCAAGAGTTTTTAAATGGGATTATCCTACCTTGCTTCCATGTGTCTCCTGTCTGGTCTTAACTTGGAGTCCATTCCAAGAGGGATGGGGTTGCTGGTAGATCTGTCCATTCAGAATTTTTTTTATTTCTGACATGGTTTCTATGTTGTCGTTTTTATTTTATTTTTATAAATCAATTTAGTTTATTCAACTCCTATAACAAAAAGTAGGGCTCTTAATTTACTTTTTGTTGCAAAGAAATCTTCAGCATAACCGTATAAGTTTGCTTACAATACTACCGTGTTGTGATTTAGTTTTTTTAAATAATTACTATTATCATTACTTTTGTAAAAATAAAAGTATTTATGCAAAGTGGCGAAAGCAAAACCTTTAAATGTCGAAAAAATTGTTTAGTAAAATAATGAAGTCAAACAAAACTAACAAGTGATACAATCATCTGTGACAGTTCATATATCTAGATATATAAAACGTTTAATTTATTGACAGTTTATATATAAAAATGACATATATACATTGGTTACTAGAGAGTACTTAAACAGCCAAGAGCGGGGGCCAAACAACAATAGTCTGCTAATAAGAACTTAGAGACCCCAAATTAACAGCGGGTTTCCTCTGAGGTAGAACCAAAGGCCCTCAAACAGGTCTCTGTTACTACGGCAATGATGCACTCCCCTTTTTTGATTAGTGTGATTGGTCTAAATTTCCGATGACTTAAGGATAATGCCACGGTTACATACGCAACGCTAAACGTTCAAGAAAGTTTTTTTTTCCCAGCTTAGGTGTATATTTTTTGGCCGTTGCGGTCAAGACACAAAAAAAAAAACAGACGGACAGGGTCAACGGTACAGGGAAGGCCATCACTTCGGCAGCTCCTCGATGATGATCCGAGACACAGAGTTCCAGCCGGTGGAAGCGTCCCCCCGGGGGTAGTCTGCGCAGGTGCCCACCCAGATTCCCACGTCAATCAGGCCCGCCGGGACCCCCTCGCACAGCCCCTCCACTGGACACAGAAACACGCAGCGCAGTGGGTAAATAACCACACCCCCACCAAGTAACACTAGTGGCAGCCGTCTGCTGCGGCGCCTTACTTTGGAACAAGCGAATTATTGTGCTGAGCTGACTGGAAGGTTTCTAACCACTGTCCCTAACCACTAACTACACAGAAAGTCTCCTGGACTTTTTAATTATAGCTCGGTCCATTCTCAAAATCGCTGTGTTTGTGCTTCAACTGACACGACAAATTGGATCTCAAACAGATAATGAATGCGCTCTATATGCTGTAAAAGAATATCCACTGAAACATAGTGAAACATAAAAAATGGTTGTGTAATAAAGATGTTGAGTTTGGATAGATATGTGCACTGCTGATAAACCTTGGGGGGGGGGGGGGGGTTGGCATCACCTGCAGAGGTCCGGTGGATGTTGATGGGCGAGTTGAGCTCGGGGCTGCCGTGGTCCAGGTAGATTATGGACTCGATGGGCAGGGGCCCCGAGCACTCGGCCCCGTTGAAGGTGAAGTACCAGCGCTGGCAGCAGGCGCTCTTGCATTTGAGCCTCAGGGAGGCGCTGAAGACCACCCTCAGAGCACTGTCTGTGCGCAGCTTGGTGAAGGTGCACTCCTGTAGGGACACAGGGAGAATAGGCGTGGTGAGGCGGGAACAGGTAGGCCTCAGGCGCAGGTGTGGGCTCAGACGTGGTGCCACCTGGGGGGGGAGGCAGGGTGATAACCAAAAGGGCTCTTCTTCGCTCGTTGTCAACTACAGACTCCAGTCAGATTCCTGATCACCTGACTAGCGGTGCTGCCGGGCAGAACTTATTTCTCGTTCAATCAGTGCGGACCCTCTTGTACAAAAAAACAACAGGTGAGGAAGGAGATTGGATCGGAGGAGACCAATTTCACTTCTGCAGTGAACAGCAGGTGACATGTGTGACAGCAGGATCGGTAACGATGAGCAGAGATGCATCCGCACAACTAGTGTTTCCGAATGAATTACGAATTCCTTTTAAAAACAGATCTCACCGCAATTTTCCCCACATCGATGCCATAGTTGAGGGAATTCCAGGTGCACTGCTTGTAGTTAGGCCTCCAGGGTTTCTCGCTGATCTCCCTGACACACTCTCCCTTCTCCCCCTTCAGCCCATCCCGACCGGGGATGCCAGGTGTCCCAGGGATGCCATTCACCCCTGGATTCCCGTCCCGGCCCAGCGTGCCAGGTGGGCCCTGCAGGCAGGTGCTGTACTAGAAAACAAAAGGGAAAAACAAACAGGAGATCCTCTCACTTTTTCCTCTCACACTCCAGGATGCCTTGGAGAGTTCCTCTATTGGGCTCCTCCGCTGGCTACAGAACTACAAGAAATACTGTAGCTCTACACTGGTCATGCTGTTTGTGGTTTCTTTTTCAAATTATCTACAGTAAAAGCTGCAGTTTGGTCATTCGTGAAAACAGTATCCTGCTGAGGAGCGATCAAGCAGGACAAAAAAGTGCCATCAACATGGGCATAATATTATGGCATGGAAAACCAAAAACAGTCAGAAACAGTAGACTTGTATCACAATAACCCATGCCTGTGGTCAGGACATGTGATGACACTGCAGGTCTCTAGACCTATTCTTAGCAATTAGTATATGCTGGTTTTGCATTGATGTAAAGATTGACAGTGTCTTTTAAAATAATCGGCTATATCGGCTTTAACACTGGTGTTTTATCATCTATGCGCCACGCGCACAGTCGGGCAAAGTGCAGGTGGGGGGGGGGGGGTGAATCAAACCTTGATTGGTTAACAGAGTACATGTGCCAGACAGGTACCAAAACAACCTGAACATTATGCACTCGCACCAATGCAACCGTGTGAAATTTTAACTCGCAAAAATACTCAAAAAATGATTACATTTGTGAGTCTAGAGTCCTGCAATGCGGTGGGACTCAGTGCCTTAGGTTTTGTTTATACTATTAAGAAGTGTCTTACCCCTCTCTACATTCTACAAGACATGGGGCATACTGACCTAACTTACTACGCTTTTTGAAATCTACTGTATGGCTGCTCACTGCAGAGACAAGAAACAGTGAGGATTTAAGACCACATTCACATTACTATACACCAAAACAGCTATGTGTGGTCTGTCATGAAGCGAAAGAATGCTTAGAATGGTGACCTAAACTTGAGCTGTCTGGATGAACACATGATCCAACAGACGGCAGGCCTGTGTCAGCCATTAGGCAGCCATAGAGAGTGGAGAAGCTGGTTCTGTGGCATAATGAGGCCGCCACCAATTCTCAGACAAACAGCATAGGCTGAAACTGTCAATTACCTGCAAATGAACACCTGACTACTGAAGAGAAAATGCCTGAAGCCTGATAGACAATATTAAATGTATTAAACAATTTTTCTGGGGTTTTTTTGGTTTGTTTATTTGTTAGTTTGTTTTGGAAGCAGTGTGCTCTTTGTTTCAAAATTATAGGTTGCCTTGCAATTCGGAAAATTACAATTTGGCTAGCCAAGTCCTGCAAGACCAGAGCATTTTTTTGTGCAGCTAAAGGACATCAACCCAATGTGCGGAAAAACAAGTGAATGTTCTTTTAAAATGAGCTTTTCACTCAATACCAAGCACCACATCTCCACTAGCTGCAACACCAACACAATACCCAATAACATGTACAGGTGCACCATTTCCATTAAACCACAAGTTGAAGTGGGTCAACAGTGAGTAAATACTTTACAACAATCAGAATTAGAACTTGATAATAAACACAAAATCCTCTGTCCATTTAGAGCTGAATGCTCTGTTTTCAAGGTAAATTTGTTACCGCAGCTCATTTTGACAAACTCTGCTCTAACTACCAGATTTCAGAATAGTCAAATAGGTCAAGTACCCAGGGGCCTCCAACAGCCAGGGGGCCCCTTACAACACCGTTGTAATTTGCACATGCATATTCTTTAGGTAAATATAAGTTGAGTAAGTGTTGGTGGGTTTTATGTAAAGGCTGATGAAATTAGGGGAAAAAGTTATATTGTGTGCTGCAGCTATGATGAGTGAGGTACGGCCAAAACGTTAACAAGCTATAAACGTTCAAAAAATAATGGAAGGAAACGGTAATGGATTTACGTACCCAGTGGATAAAAATGACAAGGTAACAGAAAAGACTGACAAAACAAATAAATAGCTTGGGTAACCAGCACGATTAAGACAATTAATGTAATGGCAAAACAGACAGACCATTAAAAGGAGTTGGGGTCCCATGTACCAGAGTTTAAGTATCTCTGCTCTACACAGTGAATTTTCTCCAACAGCCAATTAATGGGGAAAAAGTGTCTGATTTGTTTTCTGGACAGGAGCTGCAGCAATGATAGGAGCTTTTTTTCTCTCTCTCTCTCAGCTGCAGCAGTTCACACACAGAAACAATTTTAATGATACCAAGGAGGATAACAAGCGGACTTTACCATGTATCATCTAGATAAACCTTTTAATTGCTCATGCGTGATCAAAATTGGAATTCAAGCAAGTAAGTAGGCAAAATAAAGTTTGCCAACTTTAGACAGCCAACAGTTAGACAGCCATTGGCTGCATGCTAAAAGTTTTTAAAGGTACTAGAACTGGTGAGATCAAAAGGTTACCATGGTAGCATGACAGGCGTGGGCATCGGTAGAGTGTTTGGTAGAATTCTGGTTGCCTCTATCACTTCCACCAGAGCACTGGAATATAACAAATCATGTTCATCAAAACAGGGGCCGTATGTGGTTACCCTGGCTTTGAGAGCACTGCAAACCAGTGAAACTCTTTAAAAATGTCCCTTAAATAGAAATGCAAAATTATATACACTCCATTTTATATCCTGAAAGATTCCAAAACAACAATCTCAGTCTCGTAAACACTCACCACTTCTGACGGATAGTGAGAGAGAAAAATTGTCAATTCAGTCCACTGTGGACTGAAGAGTGGATTTAATGACGCAAGTTAGTTACTGACATCAAATGTTACTCATCTAAAATGAATTATTCATTAATTACCAGTTTAGCAGTATTACTCAAAAATATTACACGTTTCAACGATCCAGTTACTAAGACAACGTAGGTGGAAAAATGTGCCGGCGCGTAACGTCGTTGCTACCAAAAAGTTATAAAGTTTTTATTCTCTTATGGTCTTAAGTCGCTCCTATGGTTAACGGAGACAAATATTAGTCCGCTGCAAATCCAACGGTTGCAGCAACTAACGACTGGGAACCGATCCCTGATTTGTCGATCTTGATTCTATCAAAACAGTTTTGTCTTGTCCACAATAAATTTGCTCCAGTCGGAGTCACCTTTAACCTGTGATGCTAATACAGACCGTTTTTTAACACAGTTAAAATGTTGTCAGATCAATCTGCAAATAGTGATTTTCCATGTTTACCCTTAATATTCAGTACAGTGGAAATAGACGTTGTGTGGTAAAAACTGTATTTAAATGTATTGTAATTTATCTGAAAGTTTACCAAAAACGCTTACTAGAGAACCTACTGAATTGTTGAATCCTTAATGAGCCATTCCATGCAAAGGAAATTCCATGAAGAAAATGTCAAGACCGTACTTTTTCGAAAGCAGCATCTCTATGCCGAAATCCCCTTTGTTTCGCCTTTTCCGTTCCACAGAATGGCAAGATCAACCACGAGAACAACAGCAAGCGAGCCGGCGAAGAGACCATTTTCAAAGAGTCGAATCACCAAAAGATCCACAGCAGTCTCTTCTCGGATGCATTTAGCAGTGTGGAAGGATGTCAGGAATTAATGTGGTGACGAGGACACGACATTACTGGCAAACAAACGCGGCTTTTTACAAAAACAGCCCATAAAAGTCCCTTGTGGGTTTCAAAATGTGAGTCCTATATTCTGCAAACCCTAAGGTTTACTATTTTCTTTTTCTTTAGGAAGAATACTTTATGCTAATAAAAAGGAACCGACAGCTCGTTAACGATAATAAGCAAGTACTTCAAATTGTGTAATTTTTCTCATATTGCGTTATTTTAGAAGAATAAAAATAGTGTTTTTGCGCTGCTAGATATGTGTACACTCAAGGGTGATGTTTCGATGTAGCCTACCTTTTTATCAACAGGTACGAGCGAAGTTTTCCCCATTTAACACTTTTTTTGAGTTACGTCACCATGGCTACACATGGACACTTATTCTACTGGTAACGTTACAAATTGAGGATTTAACTCGTTTTGTGGGAAGCGGATAACTATCCGTTGGAATTTAATTACTATAATCAGGATGTTTGGGTGAACAATAAATCAACTTTTAAAATGAAAATATGCTAAATGATAGCACGTTGCGATATTTAAGTATAGGCACATTCCACGTTTGCATTTCAGCAGAGTTATGGGAAAAGTATGTAAGCTATTAAGTCATATAGGAAACATACCTAGACCTCAACCATTGAACTTCAGAACAAATATAAAATAAAACAAAAACAGCAAAAAGTATAAACGCTGAAATTTAACCATCAAAATATTTTTAGATGGATAATTTCAATTAAACGAAAACGAGGTGTTGATGTTAAATTAGCTATCGATTCCAGACAAAGAAGCATATTTGCAGTTAATTAGGCCTACTTACTTTTTGAACTGCACAGGTCCAATACTTATATTTTAGCTTGCGCAATCATTGTTCTGCCATACCAGTGCAACCCATGCTACCTGTATCAGAAAGTTTCAGGGCATTAATGTGACATTCTTTAGCTTGACATGCTCCATCTGGATAGTTGGTGTAATAGGTATGATGAAGACTTAATAAAGAGGGGTATTGGTATGGAGTGGTAGAAAATATAGGTAACGGCAGAAATTTGAATGTGAAATAAAACAGATTACCTCTATTAACATGTCTCCGTTGGAAGTTTAAATACAGCACCGTTACAGATGTGATGTTTGTTTTGGGAGAACTTGAAATACACTTTGGGTGGGCACTAAGTTCCTAAGCCCCAGGAAGCAAGGATGTGGATTTGAGACTTCTGGTCCAGGACTGATATTTCTGAATCGAATCATTGTCTTTTAGGGTGTGCATAAATATTTGTGCGGACTCCACTATTGCCTTTATGATGTTTTGTCAGTCTTGCGCCTATTGGATGTGTGTGTTCTTGCTTCTTTCCAGTACTGTTAATTTCCATTTTTCTGGTGGTTGCAAGTCTCAATATCTCCAAACCTGCAACTGTCCACAAAATATGAACCCAAACCATCTATCGTTGACTTTCACCATGTACAAGACAAAAGTATCCAACACAACACTTAGTCAGAATATCCATAATTTATTCTTTAGGCCTCACTAGTGAAATAATTATAGTTGGGGGAGGAATCGAATTGCATGTTGGTAAATTCTTGTTGCTTGTCTTTGTCTCACTTGTCATCACCCTTTGGAAATAAACTCTGTCTGTTCCCTTCTTACTACCACTGAGACAGCTGGCAAACAAACAGCAGCTCACATGAAAATAAAGTGGAATTGTTGGTTATTTATAACTGTGGGGGGAAACTGACTGGCCCTTCACTGCAAGGGGTCATCTGAAAGTTTGCTTCGTTGAAGTTTAGATTAATTACTAATTTGACTAAATCTGCTGCGATGCATTCATGATTACTGGAGTCCGCAGACAAAAGAACATCAATATATTGTCATTGACTACTTCACTCTTAATGCTTGGCATAAAATGTTGGATACCTTTCAAACACTAGGGATTAAAATTTAACCTGTATTTTATCGTTCTTTCTTTTAAGAAAGATTCTTTCAATTCTTAGAGTTTAGTGAGGTGTCTAAGAAAAAATACCCGTTCCAGAAATATTTTCACATGTAAACAAAATTCCTCGGCCGATTTCCCTCAAAACTCAGTTCTACGTAGTACTCTTTTTTTTTTAACCTGGTATCTGGGGCACACTAATCTCTCATGATCTATTTTGATGTTGTGTTTACACACTGCAAAACCTTTTTGGAAGCTTAGCTTTTGTCAGCGACCATAGGCATGAACCCGCTGTATCTAAGCACAGCCGGATATTTTGTAAATCAGTTCAAATAAATCTGTTTCCCATTCTTATCCTCTTGGCTTTGTGGTGGTATTTTAAACACTTCCGAAAAGTCAGAATCGACTTGGGAAGTGTCGTCCTCCACAGATAGAACTATGTTTGGACCCCCGCCATGCTGTGGTCAGAGGGCTGATGTGAATGCGTTTTTCAGCAACTCCCTGAGAAGACGTGGTGGAGGTCAGAGTAGCTCAGGTTTAACTGGACCAGGCACTGGTGCTGTCCAGCGTCCGTGTAGCAGAGCAGCAGACCAAGCCACATCAGGAAGCCATAATCTAAAGGTTGTGAAAATGTCAAATAGGCCAAATTATGTTTCTTCCTATAAAGATATGTGACTTGATACTCTCACTTGTTCTATTCTC
>JAOVYW010073869.1:0-19262 GCA_025775045.1 Hiodon tergisus
TCCCCCCCCCCCCCCCCCCCCCCATGTCTTCCTTTGTCCAGTGTTTGTGTTCCTTGGTGAGCTGGAGCCGCAGTTTACTTTTTTCGCTGACAGGAGCTGTACTCTGGTCGGCGTCTGCCATACCCCTCCAGTGACAAAGCATGATGAGCTGTGCATTCTGATATGCCTCTTTCGGAACCACTGTTGTTTGAATGACTAGCCTGTCTGTCACTCTGCATAAGTCATGTCAGACACCGGTGCGTCTGGTGCCAACTACCATGCCAGGTTCAAAGCCACTTAAATCTTTTGTCGTGCCAATTCGTCATCTGAATTACGCACACACACACAGCCATAGGAACCTGCCTACTTACTTTAAATAGAATAGTCTGAATAGGTGATGCTGTCAATGACTGCAGAGTTTGTGCAGATTTCATGTATACACTTAACTTTGAATATATTCATTGACCCCTCATTGGCCATTTTCTGAGGTCTTGATGTAGACTTTCGTAATGCAATTATATAAATATTGCATTGCAATGTGAGATGAATCTGATTGAATGATAAACTGGTTTATGAGAAAAAGAGAAGTAATAGTATAATTTAGGTTGGATTTTTACTGTTGTGATTTAAAAAAAAAAAAACATTTCAGTGGGGCTCTCCGCTATACGGTCAAGAAGCGTGACTCTGCCCTCAATCATGTTCAACCTGAATAGGCGGGCTATTTCCCTTTTGAATCTCTGTTCCTGGCCCCAATTTACAATGAGAGCCAGGTGCAGGAGACTTCGTCCACTGTTTTACTACAACGTTTTAACCGTATTTTCATCTATTGTGCAATATTTGTTTTAGAACCACTAACTGGATTAAATCATGAATGTACTTTAAATTTGGTTTTCATGTTATTTTAGTACAGTCTCACTTCAGCTCTCATTTTGGAATCCTTGACACTAACATTAATTGAAAGTTTCAATTACCCGGACTTTGATGCATGCTTAAATACGATTGAAAGGGAATGATTTGTGAACCTCCTCCTTGGTGGTGTCGATTTGAGGTGTTGGCTGTATCAGAGTGGATGGCGGCCCAGCAAATGGTTTATTCAATTCCCCTCATTATCACTAGACCTGCTGCAGGCATTTACGAGGGTTTATGTCAAATTATAATTTCCTTAAATGTTTTCCACCAAGCGCTTTCAATCAAACAGACTGTATTTGTTGTAGCCAATTTCAATATTTGAATTTGTGATCTTGCATCCTGCTTTCAGTCAAACTCTGTTAATCAATTAAATAGGCATCTAAGATAGTTAAGATAAGGGCTTGATTAACTAGGCATTATTACGCATTTTTACAAGAAACCGTAACAAAGCACTATTGCACACTGGAAAACCTGAGGGAAAAAAACTGTAAAAATATTCCCTGATATTCCAAGATATATTCTCAATATAATATCAATTGTAATAGACACATGTTACCCAAACCCCAGCTTTTACCTACAGCTTACAGAAACTTATATCCTACTAGGAATTGAACTACAAAAATAAATATATTCATATAATATCCTAAGAATTATAAACACTCAATTGAAGTGTTAACCACCAAAGTGGCATTTCTATGGTTCTATACGTATATGGTCTCTATGGCTGTTATAACTCAGTGGACTTTGGGCCTTAACCCTAAAAAATAATATGTGCAAGTCACTCGGGACGTTTCCCATACCTCTGAAGCAGCGCTGGTCAAAGTTCCAAGAAAAGGTTGATTTAACTATTGAGATTGAATCTGAATCAATTTTTCAATTATTCAACTGTAGATGGGCTCTGTGTCTAATACAGTGTCTAATAAATCACATACCACTTTGTGCTGATGGCTCACTTTTCAGTTGTAAGCTTGCTACCCGTACATAACACTGATTTGAATGTGTCACCGTGTTCCCAAACCCTAAAGTATGTATATAACCTTACATCATTGCCCTCATCATTGCCCATCCCCTTTCTTTTGAAAATAAACTGCGTTAACGTTTTAAATAAACCATGTGTAGTAAAAAATCTAAATGAAACTTTCCTTTCCACACATGAACATGGGTACATAGATCCACCTTTCACCCTTCGCGTTCATCAAGTCGAGAACTTGTCTTTGTTTAACACTGCACCCAGTTCCTGTTCGAAACCCAGATGGCTTTTAGAAGCTGTCTCTGAGTCATCTAAAACAATCCCCATTCCTGCCAATAGGTGGTTCTGGTGATGTTTGAATGTTGGGAATGGCTGAAGTTGGTGACGTTGGAAAGTAAATCAAAGTCCTCAGCTCATTAGGAGTTGCGCTGGTGATTTGAAAAAATCCCCTGGTGTCTTTCTGAATTTCAGCAGACTGAGGAATTTCAAGTCCTTCCTCCCTCGGCGTCTGAGTTCTTCAGAATAATCTTAGTATGACACTTTGTTCCCCCATGCCCTGCCAAAGTTGAATACATCTAGCTCTGTACCTGAACTTCCTCCAAGGTAGGCACACAGCTGGAGTAGCTGAAGAGTCAATGTGTATATGTAATTTCCCTACGAACTCTCTGATCCCTTGAAAAATGTCAAAAAAGTCCTCCTCAATGCTACGGATTTGCGTTTGCTAGACAGACAATACTAGCTTGATTAAAGTTTGTTTAGCAGCAATGTCTTTGTATTGACAATCAAAGTAACAAGACTTTTAACAGCAAGCGGTTTTTAACAACAACACATGTGGCCATTATACATATATTTCTTCAAAATAGGCAGTTAAATCGGTTGTTTTGCTAGAATTATGTTGACTTAGCCTGTTCATTATCAGTGCTGGTCTGTTAAATTCACTCTTAACAGCGTTTACGTAAAGCTCTTTTGATCCGTAAATGTGTAAATTATGTAGATATTCAAAGTCAGGAGTGTGTGTGTGTTTAATCAAGGTAATTTTCGATAAAATACCTGTTTTTGTATCTCCGAACATACATATTTAAGGCCCCACTGTACAGTAGTTATAAAACATAGTTTCATTGCAAAGCGTGTTACAATTTTGCAGGGGTTGCCAACCTTTAAGGTACTACAGTCTCTGCAGGATTTTCGAGATGCCTCTAAATGGAACCTGGAAACAACAGGTGAGATCATTTCTAATACAGATAACGGTTTCAATTTAAACAATTAGGAGGTGAGTTGGAATAAAAACCTGCATCCGCTGTGGCTTTCGAGGGCCAGGGTTGCGTGGCTCAACTTCTGAGCGAAGGCAAAGGCTTCAAAGAAGACTCATATCAAAATCTCCCCTGCATTTCCCTCGCCTTCTCCCAAACGTGCACTTTATCTTAAGAGGTTTGGTGCATCCAACTCGGGCATAATTGCCATCTGTTACTCATAGTTTCCCTGGTGAATTTTCTTGTTTGCTTCCTGGTCACCTGCTCTCTTGTAAAAGTTATTTCTTACAGATGCATAGAGATAAAAAATGGCCTGGAAAAAAAAACGTCTGGAAGAACCAAATGGATTCTTCTGATTGGCAGATAGAAAGAGCTGATGTTGTGTGCACGACAAAAGAGGCATCTCGGAAGGTTAACGTGGAATTTTGGGTAAAATAATACACTGAACATGGATCGTCGGCCTACCATTCACAAAATTACAATATGAAATGCAGGACATTTCCACTCTGAAACCATTAGTAGGTGACATCTTGACATATCAGAGCTAGAAGAGCTTTTCAAAAAAGCTAGATTCAACAACATCAGCTACTGGCTTTGGCTCTACCTTTAAAGCTTCACCGAGAGCCAGTTTAAGTGGTTTGTCGAGTCTGGTGAAGTGCCTGACTGGTTGAAACGTATGTAAACCGAGTATAAAAAATTGAGTCATAGTTTATTAAAAAGGGAAAAACAAAAGAAACAATTCTCTGTCCAAATGAGTTTTCATAGTAAAACTGAAACCTTGAGCAGGGAGTCCATCTCTTCAGACGGAAGCCATATCAATCCGCCGTATCCTCTGATATTCCCTATCCTCCACTGCCGTGGCTAATCAAGTAAATTATGGTACACAACAATTCAAATGCAGTGTCAAGATAAATAGCCCTTTTGTGATTTCTGTGACGATTATATGGAATATTGATGAGACAAGAAAATGGCACTCAATTTAAAACAATCTCAGATGTCATTGTGATGAGCTGCTAGCTGACTGACATGGGCCCAGGGTAGATACACAAGATGGACCTTCATGGATGGATGAGAAGACCTTCAGTCTTTATTGCATTGCAATAATCATACAAAGGCAATTCTGGTTCAAGTTATCCTGTCATATGGATAACTCTTAATAATCAGTGAGATTATTGAATTAGGATGTAATAAACTCATTGGTTTAATGTCAACCTATTTTTTTCTCATCCATGGATGACTAAGTAGACTTCCTGGTTAGTACTTTTTCTTATTAATATTTGGCAGTGAGCAATAGCAATGTGTTCTTGCCAAGGTTTTATTTTTGGGCTTCATGGCAGACCAAGCTTTATTAGAGATTGAAGGGTGCTAACACTAACCCTAGCATTTACGCTACAACTTACACGAACCCCAACCCAAACCTTAAGCCCTGCTCTGACCCTTGCCTTAACCCTAATTCCTACCTTGATCCTAACTCTCCACTTTAACTTAACCCCAACCATCACCCTATTTTATACCTTAACCTTAGCTCTTGTGCATGCCTTTCAGCTTTTTTCCAAAATAATATTGACCTTGTAATCCCTGCTCGTGTTTATTAAAGCCTTAGTTACATCAACCTTCCTGCTGTGATGAAGGGGGTAAGAACATAGTCTTATGCAAAACATTTTAGTTACCTCAAGGAAGTTTCAAAGTACCCCAGAGTAGTATCCAAGGATCTGCAGGTCACTCTTGCCTTGGCTAGCTTGTTCATGACTTAACTCTCATCAAAAAGTATAGATAGGAAGGAAACACTGCTCACTAAAAAGAACATAGCTGCCCATCTTGTAGTTTACTAAATAGACTTCCACGATACTATTCTCGGGACAGACAAGTCAGAGGTAGAACCTCATGAAAAGGTTGGGGCAGGACCAGAAATGAGCTGTCCATGAAGGAAAGCTCTCAAAAATCATTGACTTGAAACAGTTCTCAAAAAAGACGGTTACAAGAAATACTTAGATAAAGTCATTGCTGCTCACTGGGATGCCGCCAGATATGTCCAAAGGTTCACATACTTTTTTACACAAGGACAGTGAATGTTGAATCATATTTGGATAATAAATGCTCTATCATTTAAGGTTATCTTTGTCTATTATTAGGAGTTAAGCTTAGATTTAAATTTAAGCAAATTTCCAGAAACTCAATTTAAAAAGGAAGTACTATAAAATGGCCTTAACTCTCAATCGAGAAAATAATTGTTGCTTCTAAAAACACACACTCTCTAATTAATTGCCGTGGTAATGGGAGAGTTGAGCTGATATTAAAGTTTTACAGCAAGGTTTGGCCCTTAGAATAGATACCAAAACCAGATATAAATAGTGCTCACAGTAAATATATTTATGGGGGGCAAGATAGCCAGGTTTAATTTACACCTAAATTCTTGGTCCCTTAAACAAATTCAGTTATTTAAGTCAAAACTGAATTTGAAATTTTAGCTTTTTAAATTTGACTCTTCATTAATGGAAATTATGGGTAAAAGAATTACACTAAATGGACTATGCTTTGCAGTTTTAAAACTTATAAAACTTAAATCTTTAAATTTCCATAATTCGCCAAAGTTTGGTTGCTGTATTGTGAGTTTGATATATCATTTATATTAATTGTTGTATACTGAAAATAGAAGGGGGGGAAAAGTGTTATTTAATGTTACAATTATTATCGATCATTCACAATCGTATTTCATTTTGTTTTCAAAATGCGTTTTCCTTCGGAATTCGTATTTTGTCTATTTGTCTATATTCTTCATATGAAGATGAATGATATTCACAGAATGATGTGATGTGTAATTGACAATATGTATTCAAATAAACAAATCTATGTTATCGAGTTGTATTCTTGTGAGTGTGTGTGTGTGTGTGTGTGTGTGTGTGTCTGTGTGTGTGTGACAATGAGACGGGACAAAGCCGAAGTGTGAACCCAGGTGCAGGACTTTTATTTTGCAAGACGACCAAAAACAAAAGAGGGCTGAGCAGGAATCAATGTCAGGGGAGGTAGTAGTCAGTGTCAAAAGGGTAGGCAAGATTCGGTAACATGGGAACAGTACAAGATGGGGCAAAATGTGAATTAGAAACATGGAGAGTAAGGCACTAGGAAACAAACGTTCAGAATTAAAAGTTAAATAAACAACAAATAAGACTCTTCACAGCGAGAAGGGAGTGAGGGGTATAAATGGTTATCAGGTCTGGAGAGGTCTGGACGAATAGAAACTGGGTGGAAGTGCACATTGTGTTGAGGAATGTTAACAGGATAATTAAAACATGTCTGAGAGTCTGGTATTCAGGAAAATCCGATCTTCTTGGCTGACTCTTGGGGAGTGACTGGCCCAAGGCGGGTACAGATCCCATATACTGAGACAGTTTGGACCAGAAGTGCCATGCTGCAGAACCAGGCACCAGAAGTCTTTTTGACAAACTATCTCTCAAAGTTCATTCCATTCTATAGTGAGGTCACTGGCTCAATGCACCAGCTGCTCCTCTTGGATTCATAATGGATCTGGCATGAAGAACAAAATAATTATTTCAATAGGTTGAAAGACCTCTCCAACCTACCTGTGCACAGATGTCTGTGGATGCCCTTGGAGCAGTCTATTTGCAGCAAGGAAGGCCAGTTGCATTGCCTATACCATGTAAAAAGGCTCATTAAGCTCAAATAGAAAAGGAGATGCTTACCCTCATCTTTACACACCAACATTTCCATGATTTCACATTTGGTTACACTGCGGTAGTGGAGACTGACCGTCAACCCCTCATTGTTTGCTATTCATTGTATTCCTCAGAGTGTGACAACACAATTCAGTTTGTCTGTGAAGATCTTCAGATCATTTTCTTACATATGGACACATTACGAGCCCCAGCTACCCACAATCTCATGGCTTGGAAGAACGACAGGTGTGCTCAGCCAAACATCTCCTGTAGAGATTTCACAGGGACCAGTAGGACATCTTTGCAGCTCTGCTTCAACCTTCAACAGCACAGAGATTATGGGCTCCTGGAAGGCCAGGACCATGATTCTCAAAACAAAACGCTCTGCTTCGTTACAATTATTCAGGAGGGAGAGGACAATGCCCGTAACGTTAGCAATACGGAGGTGCAACCACATGTTCTCCCATTTGTGTGTCCAAGCCAACACAAACAGATGTTGGTGCCAGCTGCTCAAGCCCAAGCCATGGAAACATGAACTTCTTTGTGGGGCAAGGTAGGTTATTTGAAAGTTGAAAGAGTCTCCATTCCAAAAACGCTCTGGGTGGGTTAGCTGGACCAATCCCAAGTACTAAGAGTTTACAGAGTTTTTTTTACAATAAAAACAAAACAAAGATAATGTTTGCTTATTTATGTAGTATTGTATTGTGGCAGCATACTATGAATCCCGTGTAATGTTGTTCTTCCCATTCTGATTACGCAGCATAACCGTCATTATGCCTTATTTATTTGTAGTTCGTAACAGTCATTATGCCTTAGTTATTTGTAGTTCTATACTGTTCAATACCAGAAGTTTTGTTTTATTGTTTATTTGTGATTGAGATTTATCTACAAACAAGGAAGTGTAGAGTAGTGGTAGTAGTTAGGTTGCTTAGCAACAAGTGCAACGACATTTCTGGGTGATGTGGGAGAAGGGTTACAGGGGTGGGAGATTATGGCTGTACGCGTAGTATAACGCACAATAAATATAGTCATTGTTTACACTGAGATGTTCCTTTCATTTGCGTCCTTTCATACTTCTAATCCCCCTCTTCAATAGGTCCATTTGACACATGGTCCGGCCCTAAACTGATTATCTAGTGAAGAATATATAACAAAGATAGAAGCGCATAACGTTGAGCCTGACTGAAGAAACAAATAAATGCCTTATATTGCAATCTAAACAAAGCCATAAAACCTCAACTTAAATACAACTTATTAAACATTAATCTCATAAAGAATTTAACTCAAGGCTCACAAAAGCTAAAGCACCAGCGGTTGCACTGTTGATGCGTCTATTGATAACTTATAAAATAATTTAGTTTCTTGATACGAAAAGTAAGGTAAGGCATTAGTTATAACTTTATCTTTACACACAAGTCACCCACAAACCGTACGTGTTGCGACACCTTATCAAAGAAATGTGACAGAAAAATTATATGAAAGGCTTTCAAAGACAAATATTTTGATCACTAGGATAAAATATGGATGCCGTATGATATTGGTTATTGCATTCTTCCATTGTCTTTTAAAGCCTGTCTGTCACATACTCATGTTGGAAAATGGCCCAGAGTGTAACTGTGAAAAGTTGAAACATCTTGTTTTTTTTTTTTTACCTAAAGGTCAACAGATATATGAAAACTGCCAAGTAACCAGAACGAAACAAAGACACATGGGTACTAGAGCAATCGCGTCAGCAAATCTTGTGGAGCACACACCAGATTTACTACTTCCTGAAGAAAAAAAAACAAGTTCCACAAATCGCAAGAGAATTAGCGGGCTTACCTTTAAATTTAGCACCAATTTAGTTGGATGAGCTTTTGGCTTTGTTCCGTTAGGAGTATTGTTGCTGGATTCCAATTTGTTAATAAATCTTGCTCGTTTTGAGAATCTAGAGTTTCTCTTCCTTTCTTGAATTTCCACAGAAACTGAGATGACAGGCAAAAGAAGGAATGCCCCTAGGGGCTGCTAAGGGGAACTGCAGAATGGGGTGATAGTAGAGGGTGCTGAGGGTGGGATCGGCTATTCTAATGCCGCCTGGATCTGTGGTGGGCCTACAAGCAGAGCCCAGCTGCGTGGCTAATCCGCAAGCTGGTTGGTTTGTGGCTAAAAATGCGGGTGCACTCAGGATGGGAGCACCAGCCAGAAATGACATTTTGGTTGGATCAACAGCAGATGTTTGAGGGGAAAGGCAAAGCCTGGAAGAAAACGGAATAGGCAAGTGAACACGTAGTACTACAAGCTTACTCTGCAGTTAATACGAACTTGAAGGAGAGGTTTCTGTTTGGCAAGGGCTTATATCAGTTCCAAAATAATAAATGGGATAATAATAATCTTTTGTGGTATATTATGCTCCCTTTAGTTTATAGTTTTGCTATGTAGACGGAGTGAAATATTATCAGTGAAATAGAAAAATAAATTAAAGTTTACTAGTGACAGGTCTTTGTCTCAGACTTTGAAATTATGGAAACATGCACTGGGGACTGCACTGGATTGATAGTCTTGACGGGGAAAATGAATAGTATACTTGTACCTTCTGCTCGTTTTTAGTTTCTGTTTTTTAAAAAGGAAAACAATATTATTTTTTTTTTTTATTTTGGATTTTGCTATTGGTAGCAAAAGACAGACATATTTAATGCATGCCAATATACACATATCAGACAATAATATGTTATTCTCTATTACAGACAAAAATCTGCTTGGATGAGTCTCTACTAACTTTATGCAGTTGCAATTTCTGCCCATGATTCTTGGAAGATTCTCAAGATCTCTCAGGCTGGTTTCGCTGTTCTCAAGTCTTGACATAGATTCTCAATAGAGTAAAAGTCAAAACTTTGACTGGTCCATTTAATGACATTTATACAACCCAGAATGTTTCCCCCGGCTTGAGCTTTGAAGGGAGACGCCTGGGCCTGATCTGTATTACAGCCCCCAGGCCCAAAGATTCTTACCTGCAGCCATAAGTGTGTGTGTGTGTGTACATATGTATATATATTAAAAAAAAACTGATGGTTGTTCTGCACAAAGTCTTTGGGCTTTTGTGGCTACATCACACCAATGTTAAAATTGTGGTGTGATTTATTATTTAAGAAGCTGCAGGTTAGGCTAGCACTGAAGTGTACCATGGATGCAGACCGATCAAATTGTGTCTTTGCAGCTTAATTTCAATGATCAGAACGGCTATAGGGAAGAGAAACTGTACGTGGATGAGTTTGGTTTAAAATATATACTGAATGTCAGCGATGCATGCTGGGAGCTAAATGTATCTCTTATGTCCCTTTCCGACCTTCTTAAGTCTTAAGGTCTTAAGTCAACAATAATCGTGTTCATTTTTTATTTTTATTTTCCCTCTTCTTGGGGGCATGGGTTATTTCATCTCCTAGAGATCATAGTTTTTTGTTGAATTTATTTCTTACAACCTGAACTAATCTGCAGTTGCATTGGAAATTGCATTGGAAGAAAGGTTTATTTGTTTCGTCTATTTTGATTTTAGCTAATTAAATCGGCTATTTATCTTTTAAGATAAGAGGCTTTTTTTTAAAGAGGCTATTTAAGCGTTTTGTGGAGATCAGGCCTGATCAGATGGTTGCAGTCATATGGAGCTGCTTGTCAATGTCTTTTCTCAGCAGAGGCTAAAGCCTTCGATATCCCAGAGATCTGAGTACTTTGGGATATTGAGGCGAAAGTGAAGAAGCCACATGAAACATAAAAGTTTGCTCAGCCTCTGGGGTTGTGGGAAACTTTGCAGGAAACGGAACAAAGTCTCACTAACCTGATTTGAGGCCTGATCTGGCTTGAATTCAATGTTACAAATAGTGGGCAAACATCTGCTTGGGTTGTTTTGATATTTTGTCCCTGTGCCTGGGAAGGATGTTTTGTTTTTTTGTGTTCTCGTAATGATGTTTGTAATGAACATCAGAAATGAAACATGGATCAGGGGAAGTTATTTGTTTCTGGATTATTGGCATTTCTTTCTAGCTTCTGAGAAGTACTTATTTTCTTTATTCCGTCAGTTTGGGGAATAGAATCTGATCTTCTGTTTGCAGTTTTTCTAATCCACGTTTCAGTGAATTAGGTATCGGCTGGCAATGTGCCAAAGAGTGCACGCAAAGAAAACGACACATGGTGAGATAATTAAAACGCGTAAGCTGGTTAGGGAGACAAGCTTGACTGAATACTGGACACATTTCAGAATGTTGTGAGACAGCTCTGAAAGAATAGCTATGTTTGGACAGAGGTTTTTTTATTTATTTATTTTTGTTTCTGACCCTCTCCAGCTTGTGTATTTGGATCAGTCTGTGGTATAATAAAGTGCTTTGAAATTCTTAGCTGAATTACATCTTTCGAGGTTACATTATACAGCAAAATGGCATTGTTTCCTCCTTGAATAGAGTAATCAGACTGCCTTTGACTTCAATGCTAACCCTAGGTGAAGTTTCATTGCAGATGTGGGCTAGTCATTTTCATAGGAGAAGAAAATATGAATTATGGTCCTGATGAAGTTTAGTTGGATCTAAACCCAGACTTGACATGTAAGCTGAATTTCAGGTATGCATGTCTCAAACAGCTGAATTTAATAATATTACAGTAATTAAAACGCAGCCAACCCTTAATAATGGCTTGTTAACCTTTAGAAAATGGAAGCACTAAGCATGCACTGAATGCATGTAAATGACTTTCACTGGCAGATCAAACTCTTCAATCGTTTTACAGGGTTTAGACACAATGTGATGGGTCTTTTCATCCAAATTGCATTATAGGCCTAATTTAGTGAGGTTTAAAGGAACTAATGGGTTAAACCTTTTCTTTTTCTTTTAGTGGGGGGGTTGATGGAATCAAAGAGGTGCTGTATTTGAAAGTGATCCTTGCAATGTCGAAAGATCATCTGCGGGACTAATATATCGTCTTATTAACGTTCCATTTAGAGTGATAAAGACCACTTTTGTTTTCAGATCGTGCCATGTGTGAAGGGAATATCATTCCCAGATCTTGAAAAGTATCCATAGAAATGCTTTCATCAGGACTTGCTTACACTGCCTTTTAGTCACTGATGGCGGAGGTGGTCTGTTTCTGAAAATTACATGTTTTGATATTTGAACTTGGAGATCTCAACAACAATGTAATATGGCATGTGTAAAATGCATGAGGACCCAGAGCCAAGGAAATCAAGTAATTCTAGTATCCCTCAATTGGCTTCCAATAAATTGCTGCAGAGATTGCATGGTTATAATTATATAACTTATAATGCTGCAAATGGCTGTGCTCCTGACTGAGGTTGTTTGTAAACCGCTTAGAATTCTTTGTGACTATTTCGCCCACAAGGAACTGTCTAGTTCCCAAAAAAATGTCAAAACCCAGGGCAAAAGCTGACATTTTGAAACTGTCTGCATGGGAATCAGACACTGTCTCGGTTTGAAATTCAAGACTTAATTCTTACATGTTTGACCTCTGTTATTATAAAGCAAGGTGATACTGGGAACCTATCAGCACCTTATCGCGGTACAACTTTGCCTAGCGCATTGGTTGGTCATTATTATTATTTGGTGGTTTCATCCACTTACTGTCCTAAACCTCAGTGGAGCATCTTTGGAATGAGATGAAAGGCTGTTCGTCGCATGGATGTCCCCATGTCCAATCTGCAGCAACCACGTGTTGCCATCCTGTCAGCATGGACCAACGTCCTCGTGGAATGTTTCTGGCACCATGTAGAATCTATTGATTGGTGTATATCACCGCTCCAAGTTTCTAACGTAGTGGGCCTAGCGCTATTTTTTATTCTGGCTGGGGGAAAGTTTTAAAATCATATGCAAGATATTTATTTAATCCCTTTTTCTGATTTCAGACCACCAAAGCAAACTTTACATTCAAGTTAACAGCATATTTATATTTTAATCGAGGAGAGGAACAGTTGTCCCAAGTGAACATTATTTTCAGAAAGATCTGACAGAATAGGTAACATTCCTCCTGGATCTTGCCATAGGTTTAAATGCTTGAGGAATGCATAATTTCTATATCAGGTCATTTATTGAAAAATTCCTTTTATTCCAGATTCTTTTCTAATGAAAGTATTTGCTATTGATCATACTATTAAACACTGAAGAACTGTTTTGACATGTTCCCATAATTTTCTGCAGAAGAAAAGTAAATCACTCAAGTAGGGGGGGGCCTCAAGTAGCATGCATCAAGACAAAAAAAAATGAATTAAGGCAACCAGTCCTGGAACCATTGGCAAAAAAAACTAAACACAAATATACTAGGAACTGCCCATCGACTGAGATTCCCCCATTTGTTTGACTATGAGACCATGTTTATCCTGGAAAATCTCCCATTTGCCATTTGAAAGTGGGATGTTTCCTCTGGAACAATTTTTTGGCTCGGAAGTTTTTGAAATGGGGTAGAGGCTCAGGTCACCAAGGAAGAAACTTGTACCCTAAGGGAAGTTGAATGTTGTGTGGCAAGCCTTGATGAAACTTCTCTTTGAGCCCATGCGCTCAACGGATCTGAGGCTTTTTTAAGACCCTCTTTTTGTTGACAATATACTCTGCTAAGCGATTGAATGAATTACAGGCACTATCCAGTGTCCAGAGCTTGCTTGTTGTTCTCGCATAGAAGGTCAATAGTTATCCTTTTGCCTTAGCCTGCCTTTCTGCCTAAGACGGTTATATCTTTCCACGTTAACCAGTCAATGGAACTGGGTGCCTTCATTCCCCCCAACCTTCCAGTCTGCCAGGGAGTATCTCCCTCTCACTCTGAGTGAAAGTATTAGTGTACGATATGGATACAACAGAAAGCTGAACAAGCGTTTGTCCGTCAAGAATCCCTGTCACAGGGCCAGGCCCTTTCTTGGTGGCACACAATATGGCATTTAGGAAGCTGCTTCCACCTAATGAAGATCACTGGCCTTCCACAATAGGGCAGACCACTTCTTGGGTGATGTTCCAGGGTGTATCAGTCGCCATCTACAATGCAGCAACCTGGGCAACTCTGCGTGTGTTCATTCCATTCTACCGGCTGAATGTTGAGGACGCAGTGCTGAGGGCAGTCTCTGGACCCATGCCCTCCACTGCTGTCTGAGTGGTGAATACTATTGCCTGTGACTTCACGTTGTAATTTCGTGGTAAATGTACATTGTGATGCTCAGCATGTTAGAGCCATACGGATATTCTCACAACAGATGGGGTAGACTCATCCTTTCGTAAAGGTAAAAATTTTGCATTTGAAAGGGAACGTATGGTTTTTACAGCACGTTTTCCCTGAAATATAAATATTAACTGTTATTATTTGCGGCCCCTGCAGTGCCGCAGTGGCTCAGGGGCTTAGAGGCTCAGAAGTAAAAAGAGAATGGACGCCTGACTTTACATGGCTTTATATGATCCGCAATGCGTGACATCGGACACGCCCATGCGAGACTTCGTAAACACGCTCATAAATATGTGGATCCTAAAGGGAAATAATCCATTAGTGTTGGTAAACATTTCTTTTTTAGGGGACTGATGTTATAAAAAAGATACCTAAAAATTTTTTATACAGAATGAATAACTGAAAGTTCCAATAAAATCCTGAAAGTATGAATAAATAAAAAAATGAATACATATATATATATAGTTTTTTTTTTAAGAAAGGGTCTGCCAGGGGAGATAATTAAATGTAGCGCTAGAGGCCATGGTGCACGCCGTCAGGACACAGAGGGTAAGGAAAAAAGAAGTGGGGAAAAATAAATAAATACAGTCGGCGGAGAATTATATTGATTTATTGTTTCTCGACTTAATGACATGCACACACATCCCACATTCTGAGGTGTGTGTGTGTGTGTGTGCACAGAGAAGGCAATATCACTCTCGACAGACTCTTTGGTGCAGAGTTTTTTAAAAACTTATTTATTTTAATTTTATTTTCTGCGTCCTGGTGTACATAACATCTGCCAAAATTAAAATGGCATCATTAACTCTTTATATTATTTACACTCTTCTATTACCGCTGCGATCATTTAAAAAAATGGTAGCTCCAGGCATATATTTTGCTATGTATTATACATAGCTGTTAATTAGTTAACATAACGGAAATATTCATAGTAGTGGAGTAACATGAGTGGAAGGCAATAACCACCATGGAAAACCTGAATAAATAAAACAAAAGATGTAAATAGGGCACAGGGCTGATCACAATCTAATCATTATGAGCTACTCTGATTATTGCTGTGTTGTTATTATGAGATCAATAGTTAATAATAATAATAACAATAAACAGTGATAAACATTTTTTTTTAAAGGTTACCGGATAATGCTCCCCTAAGTATTTCGCTATTCATTGTCACCTATACGAGTTAATTGGCCCTTGGCTTTGTACGGCCTAATGAGATCATTTGGAATGTTAAAACTGGTAAAAATGTGAAACTGGAACAAGCTACATCTAATGAGATTTACGGTGACCAACATCAACACAAGCAGTCAGGCAGCAACTGGGTTGTGTGGAACTCTCCCATTGCAGCCTTGAGTCATGGCGCATACAGATTGCAAATGCAGCCCCAAGTCTTTTGTAACTGGATGCCAACTAATGTAACATTTCCATTTTGCAGTAACTTTCTCTAAATTGATCGCATTAACATTTTCCAGCCGTTACAATTTCGGTTGCATGTGTCCACTGCTTGCATAAAGCATGAGATTGTTGAGATCTTTAGTTAAAATTCTGGCATCAAAAGCTGGCCCAGTGTGCATGCTTAGTCTTAATTTTGCATGTCAGATGGGAAGGCTCCCTTTAAAAAATCATGCTTCGAAATTATGTGTTGTATTCCAGAGCAGTTTTTTAGAAGAAGAAAAAATAGCATCGAGGAATAATAACGAACGAGTTTTGTCAGGGAAATTAATTAATTTAAAAAATATTTTGAATAAAAGAGCACAGCACCTCTATTTTTATTATACTGTAAATAAATGATATTGTCAAAGTCAAGACTACTTACATGCAGCATGTTTCATAAGGTTAAAGGCCTTCCACAAAATTACTGTTTCTACACAGCTAATTAAGTCTAATTGTTCTTTTAACAAAAAGAAAAAAAAGGAAAAGGAAAAAAATTTGTGACTTTGGTTAGGATAAAAGATAAATGACAAGTGGAGTTGTGTCTTTCAGGCCCATCGCCGTTGTGTAGGGACACAATGTTGAAAATATGCATTCACCGACACAAAATGTCCACAAGTCGCATCCTAGAGGAGTAACACACCATTAATAACAGAGACCTTTTGAAAATCCTGCATAAATATCTTTCTTACCAGATTCAGTAACCTTTAGGAAACTGACGTGTATGAATACTAAACAGATCAAGAGATGTTGCATTGCATGGAAACTAACTACTCACCATGTTGGAGAGCACACTGGCATTACACAGCCTTGTCCCAAGGTAAAAATATATATTTTTTAAAACAATCCCCATTACAAGCCCGAAGAGCAAACTGATTTAAGTCATGTTAAGCCCAAAAAACTGTTTTCCTGAGAGAGGGAAAAAAAAACTAAAAACGCAATGTTCGTAAGTAAAACACTTGGATGGCTGTGCCTTTGTATGTCATGCTTTTTGAAATTCATTGATTATTTTCTTTCAACTGCGCTCTTATCCTAAAGGACTTGAGGTTAATTCATCAATCCATAATTTAGTCAGTTATCGGATTTCTTTTAATTCCATTAGGATGTAAATAATTTTCCATACCATGTTGGTAACATTGGAATGTTGCTTAGCCAGATAGTCATGAATATCACCAATTAGGAAAATTATATTTTGAAGAAATTCTAAATTAAAAAAAAACATTTGTGGTCAAGGAGTGGGCATGATCAATGAGCGTGGGGACTTGCCCTCCAGTCAGCAAAACGGGTTCTCTTGAAAGATAGTAAGATGACCCCAAGAGGGCAATATACTCTTTACATCATTCTTAGTCTTCTGCTCTCAGGTTCTCCCATCACTGTCACACTGATGAAAACCAACTTTTCCTCCCGTTTCCTCTCATCTCTGAGATACTGCATTGTATCACCACCTGTCTTCAAGACGTCTCTGCCTGGATGCCCCTTCACCACCTCCGACTTGACATAGCTAAGACTGAGCTATTGTACCTTCCGGCTAAACACACCATAACATGATGTTTGCATCTCAGTAGAGGGCGTCACAGTCCCACTGCCAAAAATCTGGGATTTACCCAGAACTCTGATCCGTCCTTCAAGGACCGCATCACTTCTGTGACTTGATCCTGCAGATTTGTCCTCTGAAACATTAGGAATAAGAAACTGCTCTTGGTCCAGGCACCGGTGATCTCCCACCTAGACTATAGCAATTCCCTCCTGCCACGCCTGCCTGTCTAGTCTCCTCTACTAGACCTCTCCAATTGATCGAGAATGCTGCTGCTTGGGGGAGTTTCAACCAACAGAAGTGCACTCCTGCTCCTCCCTTTCTCAGCAAACTGTGCTGGCACCCTGTTGTAGTTTAAGATCCTAACCTTCATATCACAAGATCCTCACTCTCACCCACAAAGCCATCATGAAGAGATGACAGAATGTGAGCTTTAAAAAGTATGATTTTCACTGCACATGCACTTTGACGCAGAACAATATAGCAATTTCACTAAATCATTTATATTTTTCAAAGCAAGTGCTATGACTAGTTGGCTTTTTAGCTAATCCCGAAGTCCGGTGTCGTAACAATACACGCTACAATTAACACAATGAAACAAATAATTTCATGATGCTTTGAACTGAACTTCAAGATGAATTTAGCATTATACAAAAAATATAATTGTACCACAGGCAAATTGCATATGGACTTGATTGGAAAAATGAAAGGCCCCGGACCCCTTTGACTAGCACTTGCTTAATATTTTGTCATCAAAACACATGACAAAGATGTTCAATACACAACAGATGTTTGACATTTACAAAGGCATTACATTTTTCAGCACTGAGCTTCTTGTTTACCTCTAGAATTTTGAATAAGAAACACCCATGTATTCATATGAAGAAGAGATCCACATAAAATCAATAGCCAGTCAGCTATTAATTTTTGCCTGTGTATTTTTGTGTGTGAGTATATATTATTCCTCAGTAATATTTTTTTTCATAGAACTTTAAACATCTAGTTTTCATCAAGTCTAAAATTGAAATCACACTGAAATTCACTTTTTCTACTTTGTAAAATGTCAGGGCATGGCGATCAATTTGTTTTATTTATAATGAAGAACAAAAGCAAAATTTGTTGTATTAATTATTGTTTATATTCACTATGGAAATATCAGAGGGCCTTACAAAGTAGGTTATTTAGTCAGCAAAAATTGTTTGCATTTTACTTACCTGTAAGTGATTCCCTGTGTCTTAGTCAAATCATTAAAATAAAAAAAATCTCAGTTAGCAGCTCAGTCACTCTTCAGATGTTTGGACATATGGAGGAAAAAAAATATCATAAAATTTAAATTGTGACCTAATTTAACAATCCAGGGTGTTTTCATAAAATGGCAAGAGAGCGAGAAGTAGAATATTGAAAACTTTCACCCTCTCCCTTTGCTGGAATTAAATTGTCCTATTGATTTTAAAGTCCCCAGTCTCTTAATCCCGAGGATTTAAAAAGAACATAACACATGTAGCATTATAAAACAAAACTGTTTGAGTTCCTTGTGGAACGTATATAATTATCATATATTGCTCATTAAAAGGTTGTGTATGTTACATAATAATAGAAGTGGTCTAGAACATAACGTTTTATACCCATGATGTTTTATACCCTCTCTAATATTTTACAGGGAGCCAAGGGACAATGCACTGATACTGTTTAGATTACACAAATAAATATATGTGTCTAAAGGCCCTTTCTACCTTGACGATGCCATTCCAATAGGACTTGGTGTATATAAACAGAACACACATGCCTATCACCCAGCTCTTAGTTTCATTGCAATTTCAGATTGGCGCCGCATTCTAGCAGATTACTGCGACACATCCAAATGGTGTGAACAAATAACATATTTAAAGCTCAGTTTTTTCGACACATTCTCCCCTCCTCTCTTCATACCAGTTCGGTTTACAGGACTCTAACAGGTGGAATCATCTGTCCTCAGATATTGCGGCAACATTGCTGGAGATATACCCCCTTCTGGCGAAGCTCGACCTGCAGAGGAGGGGAATTTCCAGGCTCCAAACCCTTCTTAGGTTTCTGTCCACCGTCGAAAGCATCGAGAGGACCATGTCCAACCCACGGCGGGTCCACTCAGGATCTGATGCTAACATCTTGGTGCCAGAGACCACAGCACACCTTCAGGGGTCTTGTAGAGTCCATACCTCAGCGGCTCGGTGGTACGCGGTGGACCAACAGCATATTAGGCAGGTGGTCATAATGGTTTGGCTCAGTGTATGTGTGTGTGTGTGTGTGTGTGTGTGTGTGTGTGTGTGTGTGTGTGTGTGTGTGTGTGTGTGTGTGTGTGT
>JAOVYW010073871.1:0-52903 GCA_025775045.1 Hiodon tergisus
GGTAAAACAAAGCTTTGGTGTCCCATTTCAGTTTTTTCTACCCCCCCCCCCCCCCCCCACAAACACACACAAAAGCCTTCCAATAATTGTTGATGAGAAGAGGAGCTGATATCCCACAAACTATAGTCAGTTCTAGCACAGCTCTGCTTGATCATTTGATTTGCAAGTACGCTGACGCAGCAAATAAACGTGGGTCCTCAGCATTGACTAAGATTGGATACGTCTTTCATGGAAAGGAGCTTCTTATGCTGAGCATGTGCCAAAGTGTGCTTCAACGCACCATCTCTTTAAACTGGAGATGTGTTGTGTTGGCAAATGCTTACGGACAGTGCCAGTACACTGGCGACAAGGTCTAGCAGCATTGTTTCCCCTTCTACCAGCAGGAATGTGCATCTCGTTCATGCTCCATAGGGTTTGTGAAGTGTGTCGTGAGAAAGCTTAAGAAAAAGTAGGCCGCAGTGTGAATTCCCCATTGAAGATAATGTAAACTTCCTAATTTCAGGGGAGAGGAAATCAGGCAGACTGCAGCAAACTCTTGCAGCCTCTGCAACAAGACATCAGTGTTGTCTTGGTACTGTCTGGCATGCCAAATGATGACCCCATTGAGTGTCTACCACAGTGATGTTCTGTCAGTGTCTTGAAGCACAGGGCTAGCGTTACTGGAAATACCCATGTAGTTATAACGTTCACAGAGGTCCTTTACACAGTGCCAAATTCGGGATTCAGTTTGGCCAGGTCCCGGAACCTATGATCAAAATGAAAGCCAGATGGACTTGAAACCCAGCCCCATTGGTTATACACATTTGGCTAAATGTTGGATAAAAATAGAAGAGGCAAATGCATTACCTTAAAACAGATTGTGGTCTTTAATTGCCATCTATAATAATGAACGCATGCTGAACGTGACTTAAATAAGCAAAAATCATCTTTGCATTTAAAAGTTGATTGAATTTTCATAAACGCAAAAACCTGAAGCTCCGGCCATTAGACATTTGAAGTGTGGTCCGACATCTGAAATCCCTATTCAGTTAGCGAGGAGCGCTCCAAAACAAGCGTAGGGACACGTCTGTGCAACAGCATCTAACAAAACTCCATCAGAATACTAGTATTTTACACTTTAAAAAAGTTATTATGAAGCAGTTGCAAGCAGACCAAACAACAACGAGTTTATTGCAAAGATGGTGGATATTCGAAGATCTGGTTTATTACTGGGGGAAAAAATTTAAGTGGACATACGATAGCATCTGGATCTAATCGGCTTAGTTCATTGACATCCATTGAAACGGAGAAAAAGTATGAAGACGAGCGTTTCTGCTTCCTCTTCCGTTTCAGTCTACTTAGCAGCGAATTGACACCAGTCGATGAGGCGTGCCGCGTTAAGAGAAAAAAGTTCTGAAGCCGGCCAAAATCGTATAGGCTTTCCCATGTTACCGACTGCACAGGTTTAGTTTAATAAAGGATGCGATGAACTGTAATTTATTGGAAAAATCTATGTACTTCAACCCAACGCATGGACAACACTACTGCCACTTCACTATGGGGAAGAGGAACCTGGTAATTCTGTTTTTCTTATCAGTTTTACTCAGCGTATAAAAGCGCCACAATGACTTTAAAGAACACCCATAAATGCCCTATAAGGAGCAACTGCTCACACTTACGCCAGTAGTGCTGACCGTGAAAGAGTTCACACTACTGCGCACAAGACTCAAATTAAGTAACGTATCAGCTCTTATGTTAGTTGGTCCACCTTCCGGTAGTTGGGATCAAATAAACTATGTAAACGAATTAGTGTTAACAAGAAGATCAGCTGTACATTTAGCATGCAGAGAAAGGAGTTGTGCAGCCAAAAACAAAAACATATCAACAATTCTGCAACCTTTTCAGCTGATGCAATTGTAAATGGTTACACTGTTTATATTGGATAGGCAGTTGAAATTATTACAGTGGGTTAATAAAAGAGCTGCGGCACACAACGAAATTGACAACAGCTGACATTCGATTTGCTCATAAATCATAAATGATTTGATGGTAAGTGGCCGTCGATTGCAATTTCCATTAAACAAGAAACAGTTAGTTTTTTAAATCGAATTCGCCTACAAAATATTTGAATCTAATACCATCTATTAGAAAATCAAGACGTATACCACGCTCGTGCATATGAATTTTTAAAAACGCAATAAGTTAAACGGGAGCCTTTCAATACGAAAGACGTTAAGGGCACTGTCAAAGGCTTGTAATCAGTTGCAGGCTGTTTTGTATCTGCTTCTGCTACAAAGCCGTACGTATTTAGTTGTTCTGAAGTAATTCATATGGAACCATAAAGAACGACACAATTACCCGGCGTAATTATATTTTAATGACAGAAAAAGTTGCACACTAGGACCAAAAAATATATATATTGAGGAAGTTACACTTTGGGCAAAACTGTAAAGTACAGTGTTACACTTGCGACCCTCAAAACCCCCTGAAAATCAAGAATTTTTTAATTACGTGTACCAAAGGCAGGGACTAATGCCTTTTAACACAATTAAATTTAATAGATTATTTTTTAACAACAAACGACACACAAGCACGTAAATTATATTGGAGGACACTGGAGCACAGTGAGCGCAGAGCTGAGGTCGAGTAGCCATCGCTGCTCCCCTGTATTTTATTATACCACATCCAGTTAAGCGTCGCCCCGGTCCGCTACTGTACCTGTACAATTTGCCGAGGCTGAACTGAGAGCGTAGGGAAGTTTCCTCGTCCATGAATGGGAACGGTTTCTCCGAGTATGGAGTCCAACCGCTTCACCTGTTCCCAAGAAAGTACACTGAAGCGCCGACTTTGCTCCGACACATCACCAGAGGACATGGCGATGTAATACACGACAAAAGTGTATTAATCGTTTTTATTAGTGTTGTATTCCGGAATTGCAGCCCCGAATAAGTACTGAAACGTAATCAACTGTTTATAAAATATACCTTAATGTATGAAATATTTAAGAAATATTCTTCGCAACTACTATCACAAATTACAGAAGCGAGTTTGTCGTTATTAAATCTCAACAAGACGCCTTGTCTGGTCAGTTTCCGTACAATATGCCTGAGCATATCACACAGACGGCTTTAAAACGGAGATAATTAACATACAACATCGCGATTGGCTGGATAGTAGGGTTATGAATTATTAAGAAATGTCTGAAAACGCACATATAATTTACCCTAACTGTACGGCCCACTGTGTTCACACCCACTACATCTGGTTTGCGTAAGTTGAAAAGCTGTGATCATTGGATGTATCCCCACACTCCCATGAAGTATGTAAATTTTGGATCCTCCTCCCCTGAAAAGCATTCCCGGATTCCCTTAAAAGGACAATATATAATATAGTTATATCAAGACTTACTCCGTAGTTAACATATTCGAGGTATTTAATATACTCAAGATAATTAAGGAATGACAAATTGAGAAATGAATACAAAAGAACCGTATTTTCTTTAAGAATCACATATAACAACATATTCTCTCTAGGAAATAAATTAAATTAATAATACTTTTAAAATAACTTTGTTTTGAAGATGCTTTCCATAGCAGCTTTGGGTAAAGGTTGGGCAGAGAAATGGATCATACAAAATGAATGCAAAGCACGTGGCACACACGCGTGATCACTTTGAACTACAGTAACTTGCATTGTGTGACTGGTGGATGCTTTAGAGAAGTACTCAAACATGTCATGAAAGAAGGAGAATAAAACAAAATAGCCTAAGATTACCAACTCCAAAATCATTACACAGTTGAAACAGAGGAGCAACTGTAAACAAGTGCTTGAGCCTGGTGGAGTGGACTAAAGCGTAAAATATTCTTATGCTCTAACTATCCATGTCATGTCAACATTCAAAGTTGTGCACACATGTTCACGTGTGCCAACCGGTGAGAGGAAATGCCTATAATGGATTCTAACGAGCAGGTCTGAGTAAACAGCAGGGGGATGCTGTAGCCCGTAAACTCGAGTTCAGGAAGACTAGGGCCTGAAAGCGGCAGGCAGAGAATTGAAGGTAAAAATTCATTCACTACCATGAATATACCCATCCAACTACACAGCTGTGGCTTTCTAAATAGCACGATAAGAGGTTGTTTTTTTTTCATTGTAGTCGAAATGCTAAATTTCAAGACCCGTGCTATTCTTTCCAGTTTTAAAATGGAAATCAAACACAACAGATTACACTTACAGTTTTGGGCATGAAAGCAGTCGTGTCGTATGAAGTGTTATATACATTTATGTCACATTTGAAATCAAAACTGCATTTAATAAATCAAATGGCTTTAAGGACATCATAAGTTACATCAATCATCCAGCAAAAGCACATGAGAAACATAACTGGACAAGAGCACAGAGGTCGAAGGGATTATTAATCTTTTAGCACATACATTAAACTATATCTTATCTTTAGTAATGACCGACTGTGATAAGCACTGCCCTAAACTCCTATTAATGCTGCTGCTTAGAAGCATTTCTTGAAACTGTTGTTTACAGAATGGGCGATAACGCGTATTTTTATATAGTTCATATTTAGTTTAGGTAAATCAAGATAACCTATAGGCGAAAGCCATCTCACAAAATTTTTTACTTTCCAACGCTTTTAGATATAATATCAAAGAAATCAAAGTTTCCAGCGTTTGTACATTTCCATACTGTTAGATCGTTTCTGCATTAAAGTAATTTATCTATCTGTCACTGTTTAAACACAGACTGAAAGCGCTTGGCTAGGGAAAAAAAGAATACAATCTGCATTTCCTATCCTAAGGGGACATAATGTTACAGGTGAGCTTTGTTTAGCAAACTAATAATTCATTTCAACGGCACCAGGCGTTTCTGCTTTGTAGTTCAATATTTGCATGTTTTTCAGCAGAAAGGTCAACTACCTAAATACTTTGCTTTCTTGTAGGTCTTCTTGTAGTTTTTCTTGTAGCCTTTAGGATTCAGACAGGGACTATGAGGCATTGCACCATCATTCATTATGGCTACAGTCTTAGCTTCTTGGACATCTCCCGTTCGTAACAGGAGCTCTTGAAACAGAAGCATAGAGCAGTTAAAAAAACAAACCCTGATGCCGCTTTGGGCTGCAGTCAAAAGGCCAGTCTTAATGCTGTAAACTCCAGTGAATAAGAAACACTTAATGCTCCCCACAGAGGTTGCTATATTTGTACCACACTTTCCCTGGACTCCATGATGGTTACTCTAAAGAATGAGAGATCCTCACCGGAACAGGGATGGAGGAGCCAGAGCTGGGAGTGGGGTTCGTCGGTGAGCGCCTGGTGGCCAGGCAACCTACGTAACCTGGTTGGACTTAGCCCCCGAAATGTGTAGAACCACCTTGGGTGGGGGTCGGGTGTGATGCAAGATTGGCAGCAGTACAGATGGACTTAGACGGACTGGACCTTGGTGATGGAGACTGGCTTGTTGGACATGGAATGTCAGGTCACTGCTGGGGAAAGAGCTGGAGCTTGTGGAGGAGGTGGAAAGGTACTGACTAGATAAGGTTGGTCTCACCTCCACGCATAGGATTGGCTCTGGAACCAAACTTCTCAATCAGGGGTGGTCTCTTTCCTACTCCAGAGTGGACCAGTGTACGCGGCCCCGGGTGGGTGTGGGGATACTCACAAGTCCAGGCTGGGTGCCACACAATTGGAGTTTATCCCTGTAGATGAGAGGGTTGCCTCTATGAGGCTTTGACTGTGGTCTGGTCTTATGCGCTGAACAGTAGTTTGTAGAGTAGAGTATTTGGCCTTCTTGGAGAAGGTGGGCATGGTGCAGCCAACCGACTCTAGTCTTATTAGGGGACTTCAACGCTCACGTAGGGAACAATGGAGATACTTGGAGGGGGGTGATTGGGAGGAATGGCCCCACCATATTTGAGCACAAGGATGCTCAAGAGTGTACATGAACATTCGGGTGAAGAGAGGGGCAGAGCTGTTAACTGATCACCACTTGGTGGTGAGTTGGATCCGATGAACGGGACGCCGGCCTGAAAGCAAACAAGTAGTGAGGCAACACCTGGGAATTCCCCAGGAGGAGCTGGAATCTGTCGCTGGGGAAAAGGTGGTCTGGTCTGCCCTGCTTAGTATGCTGCCACCGCAACCCTCACCAGGACAAGCAGTGTAGAAAATGGATGGATGGATGGACTTTACCTGGACAGTTGCTTAAATTTAATTATTGAATTATGAATTGTTGAATTAAGAGGATGCATAAATATAATTCCAGTCTCAGCATGTTTAAAAGCAATGCAAATGCATTTCACTACAGGCTGATTATAAATGTATAAATCTGATTCAAGAAAAATGTTTATATCATTAGCTGTCAGCAGAATAGGCAGCCTAGGGCCTTTTGAGCTGCCTGATAATTGATTAATTTGTGGTTTTCATTATATCAATGTTAAATAGATGAGTGTCTGTTTTTACACCTAAACAGAAGCAGAAATATGCAGCAGTGAATAGCAGTTAATTTAATTACCAAAACTATTGAGTCTATGTTTGACCATACTTAGAGTATGTTTTGCAATACAGAAACATAATGGAAGGAACACAATTCTGAACACAATAGGTTTTCCAACTGCACCTGAGTCAGGTCCTCTCAACATGAGAAAGCTACTGATGTAGCAGGAAACAGTTGATCCACACATGTTTTAATGAGAGGATGGATTAGGCATCAGTTCAAATGCATTTATCTTCCTTTTAATAACCTGATCCAAAAATGCTCTAATTCATTCCCGGACATTTCAATGCATGGAGACATGACTCGACAGGTTCAGCCTTTAAACCAGAATGCATGCATACCTGTAAATCTGAACAGCGAGAGACAACATCGTTTTTCAGAGGGGTGAACCTGGAATGAACCCTGTACTCTGAAAGGATGAGGGAGAGGGAGAGAGAGTTGTTGGCATGTAGATGTGAGACATCTTTACTTTAAGCTTTTATCTGGGATGTTGGGTGCCAGGTAATGTCAACGCGGGAAGAAGGGGGAGGCAGGAGGATTGCAAGAGGAAAGAGTATTTCTGAAGTATACAACGTCCAAACATGTATTGTGCCTACAAATGCTCTCTACAAAGCCCATGATGTCAATACAATGCTGTTACCCTGGCAACAGCATCCCCGGCTGGCCACTCCAGCCGTCAGCCAAAACAGGTGGCAGAAAAGTACCTGCGTCATCTTGCTATAAATAACTAGACGTGGGAGCTGGGCCTTTCTGCATTGAGGGAGATGACTTGTTGTATCCAAATTAAAAATGAATGGAAATTTGTTTTTTAAAGGAAGGAAAAGGTTCTTTGTTTCCAATACTGCTAGTGGAAAAAGGAGATGAGGGGACACAGATGGCTTGTTAAATTTTCATAGGAGACATTTGCCATAGCCTCTAACACTAAAATTGTACAAGTATCACATTCAGCCTGGGAAGCAATCCCTCAGTTCATCAAACTTGCATGGGAAATACTTGGTAAAAACTATCCTGTACAAGGTTGATAAGAGGTTAAGGAAAACCAAATCCAGTGCTTCAGGAATTCACCAAGGCCCAGAAAATGGACTTCATTAATAAGTAATCCTTCACCAGACAGGCAAATGGAAAATCATACAATATGCCAAATCCACACTTTAGTTATTCTTTATTTTACTTTATTACTGATGAAGGTAGGTGATTTTTGGTTTAAAAATAGCCTGCTGTCTGCAGTCAAACCTTGGGCACGACCACATCCTCTTGGATGCAGTAGAACTATGAGTCTTGTAGGTGGAGTGGATATATTACTGTTTGATCACACCTTGAATAAATGCTGGACTGCAGAGATGATGTATTCCAGAATCCCTTATCAAACAATGCACGGGCCACCGCCAGGGTAAACATGCAATTTTACCCTAATATATTAAATAAATACAGCGGATACCTCCCACCAGAGAGAACAAGCTAAGGTTATCCCAGCTAAAACAAACCGAAAACAATGCAAATTGTAAATTTATTTTGGGGGCAGGCTTTTTTCCATACCTAAAGAGTAGTTGAGCCTGCCCCGTGTGCAGTTTCAGGAATGTGCTGATGCAAATAGCGCTTGAAAGGGTTTTTTGCTCAGACAGTAGTTTTAAATCAGTATCATGACCATGCTTTTCACCTACAGTACTGTATAAAATCTTGTTAAAGAAACTCTGTAAATGATTAAATGAAAAGTTCCTAAATATAAAAAAAAATATACTAAAGGTCAGTAAACAGCAACAAACACACTCCTTTGCCTTTAAAACTGCATCAATTTTCTTAGGTACACTGTTGTGCTGTTTTATAAGACCATCAGCAGGTAGATCTGTAAAAAGGCTAGGATGCGTAAGACTTTTGCACAGTGCTGTAAGGGATATAAAACTGCTCCCTCCTCCTCTCTTAGACCACTGGTCCAAAGTTACAGGCAAAAAATATTCATGTTGTCCAGATCCTGCCCCATCATGACAGCTCATCCATAGATGAGAAGGAGACACCTGAATGAACAGGAAGGTAAGGTGCTCAGCTGCCTTTGCGTTCTGCCTCTCTGGATCTTGTTTAAACCGATTATATTTTGCTCGCTCTGATCTTTCTGATTCAATTTGCGGGCTGTGACTTTAAAGAGATTCCACCTTGGGCCTCCAGTGCTGTGCATCTAGTTGCTTTTTATTGCACAGGTGTGAAGGAGCTGACATTCAGACCAGTGGAGGGTTCCAGGGAATGCCTTTTGAATGAACAAAAAGGTTGTTTTTTTCCAGCAGAAGATGTCTTGCCTCGTGCTAAGGTGGGATTTTTACCCCAATGCAAAAAACACCAGCTTGGCAGGAGAAGATGAACGCTTCAGCAGAGAACTTTCAGGGGCATCAGCCTGTCACTTGACTGGGGGGAATGTCACAGGGCTGGCGTCATGGTACAAGACATGGCTGTAAATAGCAGTGAGCGAACAGCATGCCCTGCCCGAAGGCTGACTCACGGGGTAAAGTTCAGGAAGTGGCTTCACACGATTCTGCCGGCTGCAAAACAGGGACAGGGGATTGGTGGCACCGCCACTCTCCCAGGAGCCTGATTACTTGTTTGTTTGTTTTTATTGAGGGAAATGACATCCCACAACAGGAATTCTAGTACTCAATTTGCAGCTGAATGCAAGTTAAATTAGTTTTTTGGGGGCATATTCATCTCATTCCTAACTGCTTGAGCAGAGCCGTCCAGCGATAAAATTTCATTTAAATTTTCATTTGTGTTCATTGTTATTTTCAAAACATATTATTAGAACATAGAAAATTTTATTTATAGCGAAAAATGGAAATGACAGTGAAGAAATTACCACCACTTTTGTTACTGGGCCTCAAATTAAACAAGAAAAATAAGTATTAAAGTAATGAGGGGATTTTAGCATATACTCCAGTTCATTAAACTCTTACATTGTTCACATTCCTTCAGACACTAGTAAACTACAAAATGTGGATAAAATATTGCCAGGACATTAAGGATTCAGTATGGATTCAATGAGACAGTAAGCTTCTTATCAAGGTCACATCCCTGGGACTGCTCGGCAGAAACCATTGCCACATTTATTCCACAAGAAAGTCCTCCATTCTAGTTGAATTTAGGAACTGTCATTGGCACCTGCAACTTCATTATACCTTGGTTCAACATGTCTATACTTGGATGTTTCATCATCACCTCAGACTCAACATGGCCAAAACGGAACTGCTGTACCTCCCAGCCAAACACACTCTTTTGGCTCCATTCTGCAGTTTCGTTCACAGTAACATCAGGAGGATCCATTCTTTCCTCACTGAACAATCCGCACAGCTCCTGCTCCAGGCGCTGGTGATATCTCGCCTGGACTATTGCAATTTACTACTGGCTGGCCTGCCAGCTTCCTTGACCAGACCTCTCCTTTATATACGCTTGGGTGGTCTTCAACCACAGGAAGTTCACCCATGCAAGCCCCCTCTTTATCAAACTCCACTCGCTCCCAGTTGCATCTCAGATATCCCACAAGATCCTTACCCTCACTCACCAAGCTACCACCAGATCAGCTGCTGGCTACCTCTGCATGCACATCTTGCTGTAAATCCCCACCTGATCCTTGCGATCCTCTACAGCCGGCCCCCAAATTGTCCCTTCTATACGGATTCAAAGTTCATCTGATTGATTTTTCGCGTCACTCACACCAAATTTGTGGAATGCCACTTTTGTACTTTGCTCTGGATACGAGCATTTTCTAAATGACTAAAATGTAAATGTCACCATTGACTTGCACTGGAAGTACCCCCATCAGCCTTTCCTGCATGCAATATCTGAATTACATTTATTAAATGGTTACGGTACTACAAATGACGATCAGTTATACACAGGAAGAAAATGTGACGTAAACTGTTGTTAACTTAAGAATTATTTTATCAGCCTTTTATTTGCCTTGAGATTGCCTCCCCAGCTGCTAGTCACTTTAGCTTGGATCAGCTCCCTAGCCCGGAGTCCCACTTCTAGAAGGCCCGTCCTGATAAGGGCCCGTTCTTATCTACAACGCTCCAGCTGTGGCTCAGCCCAAGGAACCTGTTCACACATATGATGCCAGGCGGGTTACATCAAAGCTCTTTTCCACCTGTATGCAGGTCAGCCACACTGCTTCGGAGGGCAAGTGATGACCAACAATGACTGAAGACCAGCATGACAATGAAGACAATGACTCTTCCCTCTATGAGACACATGCAACGGAAACTAACTTGAAAGTAATGCATTTTTTAATGTTTCTCAACTTATGTGAAGATATTAAGTTTATTAGAGTTAGTTTATTTACCAGTCACAATTTTAACATTGTTAAATGTTTAACATTTAACATTCCTTAGCAGTCCTTTTTTTAAATGTGGAGAGCTCATACTAAACCACCAAACCTTTGCTAGTCAGTTTGGGGGCTGGAGGTTTACTGGCAGAGAATTGGCATTATTTTCTTAATTATTCACAAAGCTGCTGGCCCAAAAGTCCTTTCCTCGTTCACACAACTTGCAGGTGTTTCGTTTACTCACAGATTTATCATGGATTTTCATGAAATAATAAACACCCTTAAAGTAACAGCCAAAGTGCAGTTTACAGACATTGACAGAGCCAAAGAAAGTGTTGGTTTTTTCAGGTGGCAGGGGATGAGAGGTCACTTGTGAAAACAGAACCACCAGTCAACAAAGTAAAGTATATTGCGGCAATTTCATGTTTTGTGTAATGCATTGCGGGTTTTATAAACCTTTTCAAGTTTATATTAGCAGTAAAAAAAATGTAAAACATTTGAATTTCCTTATGATATATATTCTCACATGCCAGAGCCTCACCCTGTTAAAACCTTTCATTATCTGCCTTTTAACCACTGCCATAACCTAGTATTGGATAAGGAAATGCCCTAAATTTATCATTAGCTTGTGTCACCATGAGGGTATTTAAAAAAGCCTAACAGAACAGACTTAGGTGTTGAGGCAGGATACACCCAGGATGGAACACCAATCCACTTCAGGGCAGGAGCACCCAGAGGGAAACGCAGACAAACAGTGAGACAAGGCGGATTCCACATAGTACCCTGGAGCTGTAAGGTGACAATGCTAACCGCTGAACCACTCTTCCGCCCTTTGTGCAAATTCACTAGTGTAAATTTGTTATTTAGTTAAAGCCCTGGACTTTGTAGGACCTGAAACAGCTCCATAAATGTCACAGGAAAGATTTTTTTAAATGCATCTATCCATTTACAAGTTAATTTATGTCTGTCACAAGGTTTCAGCTTCACCAACTGGGGACCCAGGAATAGCAGCGCTATTGGGATGTCCATATTTAGAACACTGTCTTCCCCTTGTCCATACTGTTGGGGGTGGATATGGGGGAACACAAGGACCATTGCCAGAAATGCCCTGTCTTAGTTATAAAAAGCCTAACACCCTCCTGCCACAGACCCTGATAAGAGCCTTAATAGGCATTATGCAACAGCCGCCCCTCTCCCTCTCCCTCTCACAACTGGCCCCCTTATTTCTGTGATTGAAATTGGAAACGAAGTGAAAACAGCAAACGATTCAAATTCCCTTTGGACTGGGCTAGCATTGGGTTGTGTTGAGTTGTGCAAAAAACACTTAGGGTTTGAAGCTATTTCTGCATCACAGGAGACGCACGCTAGGAACACCCCACAAAAAGTAAAACATTGATGAAATAGTGGACTATGAGACATACAAACAAAAAGCTTCTTCACAATAGCAGTAAATGAACAAAGTAATTAAATCTGGGGCCAAAGGAGCAGCCACATCGGCCATAAAAGCCTTTACCTTGGCCATTACCATCCAGCACTGGGCCGTCACAAAGCAAAAAACATATCGGCATGCAGAAACAAAACAAAAAACCGAGAGGCCTCAATGGGGGTATGTGATCACAGCTGTTAATTCAGCCGAAATTCCCAGTTTGATCCCAAGAGTTTTTAATGGTTTTATGGGGAGCAATGGCACCATAGGTGTCTCTGCTAGTGTTTATTCAGCCATGTGCTGGATAAACATTCAGGTTTTAATTTAACTGTGAATTGGTGTCTTTAATGTTTTTAAAATCAAACAATATAGTTTTGTGCAATTTCCTTTTATTTAAATTCAAAACCATACATCAACAACATGACATGATTTAAACGACTATAGCAACATAATATTGGTAATTTAGTTACTGAGTATGTAAATGTCATGGCACATATTTAAGATCGTGGTTTTCATATCTTTTGAAATAATCATGCATTGATCTTTGGTAGCCTGCTGTCATATGTATTGTCCATCCAGATTTAGCTTTATTTTCCTTGTATATGACAGGAGCATGCTCATAAAAGCTGATTTTTGTCCATATCATTTTATATTCTCTTTTACTTCTCCATCATAACAGTTTATGTCATCCCAGTCTTTCCTTCCAACACTGGTCAAACCATGGCAAGATGCTTTTTTCTCGGCCAACAATTTCTCTGAACACACTCCAGGGAGTGGGAGGGGGGCTGCCTGGGAAAAGGGGGCCACACAGCTGTTAGGTGGCCCCTTTGCAGGAGTGCACCGAACAGACTCCAAACATTTTACGTCAGGGCTCTGTTTTCATCAGAAACTCTCAGTGAAACTTAAAGTTTTTAAACAAGACCTCGTGGCCGACTCATTAATTTTTTTTGTACAAGTCACATGAATTTCAGCATTAAAAAGATGCAATACTAATGTAATGTGCAAGTATTTTGGTTTTGAGTAGCCATCGTGCCGGGGTGCCCATGGGCCAAATTATCCCCATATGTTAGGTTTCCAAACTGTGTATACCCAGCATTACACCCATTTAAGAGTGATCTTTGCTCCCATTTAATGTCCCCATTGTAAGCATCTGCTTGTCAGTGATATCTGTTCAATAACTGGGCACCACATTATGTGACCACTGTATCGAGTCATTAGTTAAGGTTACAGGTCGGGAAGCCAACTTCAGGCAGTTGTGCCTTTTAAATGCGGCAACAAAAAAATGTGTGTTTTAGGAGGTGTTGTCATAATGGCCACCTGGAGAGGCCGGCCATGAGGATCCTTTCCCAGATATAGCACTTATTTAATGTACCTCTTCAGTGCCCTTAGGTGCTGTGGCATGATTGACAGAGAGCTACGGAGGCAAAGGGTCAAAAGTGGCTAGGAAATAAGAAAAACCTCTTACATGGACCTAAATGATAGAATGTTTTCCCTGTGTTTTAGAATAATAAATTACAGTTTAAATACACTGCGTGTGTGTGGTGTTCAGTTTAATGTACTATTATACTGCCCATAATTATGATAAATGATAAATCTGGCAGGATGAACTAAGATAAATTTACTGAACACATAAAACTTGGCCTGTGCTGTTGTGGTTGTTGTGGTTGCCGTGGTTATTGTGAATTCAAACATGTAATGACTTGTAGGCGTACTGTAGCTAGTACTAGTACTATTTATAGAAATGTAAGACAATTTACTTGAACAAAAAAACAGGTTACCAAAGAACATGAACATGTTCATTAAAATGAACACAGTCTTGCTGTTGGTAATAAACATATTAAATAATAGTCGTGTCTTCTCCACTTTACTATCTCGGATCCCATTCTCCCAGTTGCTCAGGTGCTGGGTCCCTAACATTCCTGAGTTCCCTGCCAATCATGTGATCGGCTGCAGGGACGTTATCGGGCACTTGCTCTAGTTTCAAAACTCATACGCTAAGCACTCTGTAAGACGTTGACATTTGCTTTCCAGCAGCCCGGTAAGACTGAAGGGTGCCCCAGGGGCTCCGTTTTACCTCTGAAGGCCGCAGTATTTTCAGTTCAGTCTTTTTCTTGATTAGCTTCCACACTTATGTTGGAAGATAAAAAAGCAATAGTACAACAGATTGCTGTGGCAGATAGCAATCTATTTCTTTAAATACAGATGGTTTGTTAGATAACTAAACATTGTTTAGCTTGTAGTGCAGTGAGAAGAGGTTCATAGTACACCTATAAAAACTGACAAGAATACAGTGAAACTGCCAATATCCAATAACAACAATAAACGGGTGATACTGAAATTTCTGCATCTTAGAAAATTGTCAAATTCATTATTAGAGAACAATGACATTTGAGAATATCATTTGCTCCCTTTAGCTATAGTCTGTAGGTCAAAATATTAACTCCAGCATAGCTGTGAGACAGATGTAGCAAATAATGGGGCAATCCAAGAGGACAAGAATCACAGAGACACCCAGGGCTGGGCCGTGTGTGTCTGGCACATGGTGGAGGCTCTGTCCCAACCCTCCCAACATTGGCACAAAGAATTTATCTAAGTAACAACAGGGAAGGTAAAATGCATACATGAAAAGAGGGCTTGCGGGTAAAATTCAGCATGTGAACACGTATCACAGAAAAACAGTGATAAGCGAGGGCACAGATAAACCCTGATCTCCTAGTACATTGACATTCTTTTCTATGGCACACATTCAGGTTTCCACACTAGCACTTTCCCCACATACAAATATTTCCCCTCTCTCGTAGGGCTCTCAATTAATTTGTGCTGCTGGTTACTTTGGCCCTCTTAGAGAAAATCAGTTTGTACTAAGCACTAATTGTATCTACCATTGACCTAGGGTTTTAAATGAATAGCACTGAGTTATAGTTCATGCTGGCCAAATACATTAACTTCTATCACCTTTGGCCCACGCAGTCTTCAGCAGTATCGGTCTAGCAGTGAATGGCCCGGGACACCATCTTCAGCAGTGTCGGCCTAGCAGTGAATGACCAGTGGCATTGTCTTCAGCAGCATCAGTCCCACTATGAATGACCAGGGGCACTGTTTTCAACAGCATCAGTCCCACTGTGAATGTCCTGGGGCACCATCTTCAGCTGTCCCCTTAAAATTGGGTGATCAGATACAGATGTGGGGGGTACCAGAATCCCTGAAGTTGTTGGCCTAACCCTAACCCTAACCCTAATCCTAATCCTAATCCTAATCCTAACCCACAGTGACACATCTCCTTTGCTGGTTTTGCCTAATGTATTTGGGGAGAGACTTGTATCAGCAGTACTCCGACAAAATAACTTGAAGCCTCATACAATCAGGTGTGCAATTTCAGCTGGTCCGCATGCGCACTAAAGAGGGACTTTTCAGTGGTACAATGTATAGGAGTCTAGGAGCCGTATCCTTTGCAATCTTCATTACTCCTACTTCTGTCTTCCTACTTCCTCCTTTATTCACTGTGAGGAAGCAGACTGCCTCTGCTACATAGATTACATTGTCCATATGCTGGGAACATTGCAAAACCAACTGATGCAACAGGATTTTATTTGAGAACAGATAAAGCATTGCGGTGCCTTATTCAAGGATGCAGAACTGGTTGCTATCAAAGATTTTAACCAACAATTCTTTCCCCACCAGCCCAATTTAAAGAGCTGATATTCTAAGTTTGTGACTTCTTAATGTCTTAGCAAAATGTATCTTAGGCAAAACTTAATAAATACAGGCAGTGAAATTGTGGCAGTAATGCTAGACAGAAAGCAGCAGTAACAAAGGAGGATTATGCGTAACACAGGATAAATTCACACGGAAACATCTGCTGTGCAGACACCATTTTTCGCTCACAGCCTAGTGGGCAAAGAGGCTCAAAACAAAGTATTATGCTTAGCCTGGGGATGAGAACAGTGAGCACTGCATGGGTAGCACCTGTAAAGAACCAGCCTGTTACCCACTGCTACTGCAACCTGAGACTGTGTTTCATAACTGCAAATTGGGGTTCATGGGCAGTTCATACGTTTTCCATATGTTCCATATCAATTCACATTCTATTTCTTGGAGCACTCTTGCCAAGAATCAAAACAGAAAATCTCTAAGTCCATTAAAATGTTTTACACTGTGAATCACCCCATATGTTTCAAACAATGACAAGGTCTTTGCTCAAATGCACCTGGGTCCCATGGTAACTGAGAGACAGATACCTGTGACTCTGAGCAACGTCTGAGTAATGGAAAGAAATAGCAACCGAGTCAACAAGTTGTTTCTAAATATGCAACATCAGATACATGAATACAGATAACATGTGTCACAAAGCAAAGTAAACTCCAAGGCTCAAACTCAGCACACTTGGATATGAAGCAATGTGGATTTCGTTAAGTAAAGGTAATTTCAATTAAAACCCATGTCTCTTAAAGGCAAAAGTAAATCTAAATAAAACAATATAGTACATATATTGTAGAAACAAAGTGGACTATTTAATAGGCATGCTGCTTGTATTGTCACTGCAAATGTCCTATCGAATACAAACCAAGTGGTCGCCAAGATGCACAAAAATGTTGAACATGAGGGATGTTGAACATGAGTGACACTGTGCTCTTTTAGATTAATTACTAAATGAACCTGGATGACCAAATGAATATGCCACAGAGACATCAAAGCGAGTTCGGAGCGAGGAGAAAGCAGGGTTACATGTGGGAGCTCTTTGAACATGGATTGCACGTAATCTTCCCTTGGCCTGGGGAGCGCAAGCCACAGAAGCCACTCTGAGGTAATCTGGCCCCCCATCTGAGAGCCATTAAGGCTCTAGCTCTCCTCCATCAGACGCCTAGGCACCTGCTCATAAACGGCAGCTGCTTAACCCTGGGAGCCATGCCCTCCACCTTTGCTCCCATCTCACCTGCCAGCACCTTATGGCCCAAGCAAAGTAGCACTTGTAGCACAAGGTGGACCCAGACCCTTTAATGCGCAGTGACAAAGGGTTCCTTTGGAGCGAGAAGTCCATGCGGTATGCACAGTATGATGCAGGTGGGTAGCAGATGTGTTTGTCTAACTCCGCTGTGAGCCAGAGAGACACCAGTACTACTCTGAACAGCAAACCAGTTAAAGAAACAAAGTGGTTCAAACCCACCACAGCTACATCCTCTGGGGCACAGTTGGCATGGTTCTGATGCTCTTGCCCTCGATTCCACTGAAGCCACATGTGACACCCTCATGATATACAGAGACTTCTCCAAAGAGATAATCTGACAGGTCATTGTTATGTGGAATTCTGCTTCTTGTCAGACTGGGGGCTCAGCTGCTATGCGGAAAGATTCATATGCATTCACTCAGATAAAGTACCTGATCATGTGAAATGTATTAACTCCAGCCGTCTGCCGAATGAACCCCAGACAGACCCTATTCTTATCTTCCCTCAAGGTGACAGACCTCAGGCCGCAAAGACAATGTCTTCAGAGGAACTGTCTGCAGTGATCTCTGTCATTAGCAATGACTGACCCGAGCTCAGTGCAGTCTTTGGGTGCAACCACTGTCCATCAGTGGAGAGGTCTGCACAGCTGGATGCATCCCCAACATGGCATGCTCAGCAGGAGCAGTGGCTGCCAAACACAGTTAAAAATAATTAACAACAGAGACTGTCAAAGGGTGGAAATATCTGGCACGCCCTGAAAATAGTTGGAGCTAAGTTAAGGGATAAGTTAAGGGGTGTTATACAGATTTTCAGTGATCTATGGCATCCCCAGTCTCCAAAACTTATTTAAAAATGCACACATTGACAAGGCTCAATTTAGATAATGGTGGCTGGAATAACAATACAGCCTGGCACAAATAGGGTGCAGAACATTTATAACTAGAGTTAGTGGGTTAGGGTTTATGGCAAAAGACAAGGAACAAGGCCATTGGTTAAAGCAGTAGACCAGTGCTAAGGCTTGCAAAATGTGTGTTGGCTGTTAAGCTTCACTGTTAAATTGAACATCTGAACAGTGAATATTTGTTCAACTAAAGTAAAGAATTCCTGCCCTGCAGACCAAAGCAAGGTCACGTCAAAGGTGAGGGGGGTGGGGATGTCAAGCCCCCTCTTCAGGAACCAGTCACTTTGACTCCAGGAACCTCTCCACACACTGACTATCAATCACGTGTGACATCACCTTTTTAATTCAAACGGACCAACAGTCTTCCTGTCCAACTGATCCAATCAGCAAAAGAAGGTAAGGTGGATAAATTCCCCTGCACACATAAGTTACTCTCTCTTCCTCTTTTGTTCAGGATTTTTGTTCTTCTTCCTTTCCATCTGACATCACAAGATAATTCTCCCATAGATACTGGAGAGGCCAGGCTTAGCCTTAGTATGGAGACCTGCAATATCTCACTTAATGAGTCTCTCTGCAACAGAGCTTACAACTCACTACAGTCAATCACTCGTGATGGGACTGAGAGAATCCTGTGAAGAAGGACTAGCCAGCGACTCCTCACTAGAGTTCCCTCAGCACTACTAAAAGACAGCACACAGCCATGTGACCATTCAGTAACATAGAGGACAAAGGACGCAGCCCCAGCAGAGAACCAGCTAGAGATTCCAGAATTATCCAGACAGACAGAGAATAGCAACATATTATCATTTAGGACTCCAGAGCTTCATCTTACATTTATGTTTGCGCAAACTATATTACTTGTCATATAATACTACCATCTCTTGATAACTATACATATTTGTAAATACATTTTTGTGTTTACTAATTGTGCTGTCATATTATTCTTATAAGTCTGACTTTACTGATTTAAACAGTAAAGTCTCCTAGTTCCTAGATTCTTAAAAATAACTAATGTTAAGTCATTGACTGGTACCCCATAATAAGAGGAAACCCTTAATCTGATCTCTGAGGTAGATAACTCAGAATGGCAGAATTACACCTAATAGCCAGCATCACAACAGATGTGAATTAGAGCCGGTGTAAATGAGGGAGGAGTGATGTGGAATTGGGAGAAACAAGGGAAACTAGGAATTTCAAAAATAAGGGAGCTGCAGTAATCTAGGTCAGAGTCAGCCAGTAGTCAACATAGGATTCTGGAGCAGAAGTTCTGTTCGGCAGCTTGCAACCAGAATGGGTGAGAAATGTGAGTCGGTCATAATATGAAAGTCTGAAAAGTGACTACACTGTCCATGACTCTTGGAGCGGCTCAGTTCTCACTTTTCTTTTTTCAAAAACCCAAACAGAGAATTTGAGGCCACTCGATATCAGTGGACTGTCTTTGAGTCTTTCAGGGAGATTAACAACACCTTACCTTAACAACACAGCCATGAATAAATGAAACTTCTGAACCCTATGCACAACGGAAAGGAGAGAAGATGGTCCCTATGAAACAAACACCCAAAGCTTGGCCCAGCGACCAAGTCCCAGGCTGTAATTTATTAGATTTTTCTCATTAGTTCCAAGGATTCCACAACTTTTACAAAGTTTTTTTCCCAGATAAATAGTTATATAAAATCATTCTGCCTACTGACTCATCTGCCATATGGTTGAGCTCTACATTACAACATAATGGTACAGTATCGATGTATCGTTTTTACACATATTGCTTTTTTTATGATGGTGAGCATTAACACAGCCAATACATCATGCACTCTCCGATAGAGAACAAAGGCCTTTAGATCTCTGTTACGCAGTACGGGATAGATCGAACACAGATGTTGAAGTGTTCGCGCACTGGGCTAAATATCTAAGGGGCATATAAATTTCTTACGACCCCGCGTTTGAAGTGCGCGTAAGAAATATGCACCATAATGTGGTCAAACTTCAGCCAGGGTGCCTTTGAAGTCCAAAAAGACAAAACCCAATATATTTAAAGGGTAGTGGATAGGCCGTCGGGATTCATTCCTGCACTTCCACATCTCACCTGCATTCAAATGTAAATTCATTGTTTTTTTGACAGATACGGTGTCTGCACTCTGGTTTGACCTGGTATCCCATTTATAATGAAGTCCTTTTGACTTTTCACTCATAACCTGAATTTTTGGTGCTTAATCTATAAGCCTTCCCTATAACTACATTTTCATGAGAACCAATTTTAATCACAGCATTTCTAAAGATGAAAAATGGTCAGACCTTTTCTTTCCTATCAAGATTTTTCCCAAAAACCTACCTTTTAAGTATGTGTTTTGATATAGATATACTTTTTGCCCCTGGAGGTGGTTGGAGTGGGCAAGGAGTGCTTTGATTGTTTTTCTGCTCCCTTGCATTGAGTTAGAGTGACAAGATAGCAAAAGCCCACTGAAATTACTTTACCTTTTTTGATATGAAGTTCACAGGTGGCGTTCTTTGTCCGCTCTCTTTTCAAAATGAGGCAACAGACCAAATTTGGTCCCACATCCAGAAAACAAGAGGCCAGTCACTCAACTAGTTTTCAAATAACAAGATGCAGAGAGATGCGTAGCAGTAGACTCTTCCTCTTTCACATTCTTGCAGTATCTTGGGTTGGTTTTAATTCCTTCAGTTATCTACGAAAAACATTTAGTGTAATTATTATGCAAGTAACAGCAATTGTAGCCCAAAGCCAAATTCACTTAATTAAGGAAACAACCAGACAGGTTTGTGCACCTCCAGATACATTCATTTACATTACCGTATATACTGTTCATTTTGCATATCTATTTGTGTAAGCAAATAAACTGTTTTCTGGCCAATGCATAGAAAATAACCCATCCAAACAATCAGCTTTTGAAAAAGAAACTGACCAGTGGGGGAAGCAGCATTTATTCCTGCTGTTGGAGCATTATCCTGTCCAGAGAAATGCCATGGTTCCCTTTAGTCAGACCGCTGCACTCACACACACCCAGAGCAGACACAAATAGCCATCCATCAGCGTTCTGTCTGCATCTCAGTCGCAGGAAAGGGGCGATCCTGAGCTCAAAGAGACTCTTCAGTTGGTCTTCCTGTGGAGGGCTGCCGACCGGCTCCTGTGTTGTCGGCTAAGTGTAAATTACATGTCGACCGAGAATACTTTAACAGGAGAGATGACCTGCTTTTCCGCCATGAGATAGAAATTTGGCATGCAGAGGAGAAGTTTGCTCCTTTTAAATGAGAGGCTCTGCGTTTTGGCTCACAGCCGAGGAAATGGCTGTGACCTAGCCAGACTGAGGTGAAATAAAGTTGCTTGGGCCATGCTGACAGCACACTATACTCTCAGTTATGGAAAATATTAGCTAACCACTCCAGAATCCGTATTCAAAATTAATGTCTAGAATGGTAAGGTCTCTTGTTGTCTATATCAGGGGTCCTCAATAGTTATTGAAGTAGGAAACTACTTTAAACCCCTCATTCTTCGTTGGACAGAGGTCCAGATCAAATGTCTGTCTCTGGGCGAGTGATACCCAATACGCAGCAGCTCTCAGGCCCGATGGGGAGGGGGCTTTGAACAAAGTGAGCCATGGAGGCTGGGGCAGCAGGCAGCCGGTTAGGGATGCTATGCAAAAACACGGCTGGGCCTGGGTGAAGCCAGCTGGCCAATGCATTCTCCCTGGCTAATTTAGCTTCATGCAGAAGGTTCTGGAAAAGGTTCTGTTTATTTGTTTTGGTTCATCCTTTGTCCGATTAGCTTGGAGCGGCTAACACAGAAACAATAACCCGTTGGCTCCAGGCAGTTTCAGGAAACATAAACATCAATTCCAAATGAACAAATGGCCTTATATAAAAATCAATATCTCATCAAAACACAGATTCCAAGAAAGGGAAAAGGAGAAGAGAAACTCTTTCCATAAGAACCTTCTTTCGATTATGGCCAGAGATGAATTGCTTTTAGACCCCACATAGTCATTACAGAGAGAAGATGGCTTACGGATGGGAGGCAGGCTGGGGGATGAAGACGTTCACATTGCTGCATTCAGGCTGCGTAAGCTTGATTTAGGGACATTTATTGACAAGAGGAACAGCAGTTCTCCCTCTGCAGTCTAACTGAGGATAAACCCATATTAGATCTTTCACAGTATTATGAATATTTTAATTATACATGATTTAAAAAATGGGATTCCAGGGACACTTTTCCCAAATACACATTGAGCTAAGAGATCTTCTCTTTGGTGTGCTGTTTGAGCTGATGACTAGATTTTTTCTGTTGAAGTAGATTATAGGAATGTGGCGTCTCTTGGTAGAGACCCCAGGCTTTGACTGCATGATAAAAGAGTGTTGAGAGAGATGTTACCCTGACACTGGTGGTCACACTGACATATCAACCTATATGGGGACTTTGGTCTAAATCTATTTTTTAACTATAAAAAGGGATGTTGTCACATGATAAGCAGTGCAATCTCTGTCTATTCTGAAGGTTCTAAAAATGTCGATGTGACATTGGTACATTGGCACACTGACGATTCCTTGCGGGGGGAAAAAATAGCCATTGGTCACTTGCTGAGCCATGACCAGAGATCAATGTTGCTGAGTGGAATAGGACGAATTGGAAGGAATATGATTGTATACACCATTTAAGCACCTTCAGCAACATGCGCAGTTGGGTGATTTATTTCCAGACAACCTTTGGGGACGCACACCCATCACTATGGAATGTAACATATGGAGGAGAGAGCTCTGGAAAACAGATGCCCCTTGAAACTGTCACGAACTGGGGAAGGAATAATAGGGTTTTTGTTTTGGTATTCTGGTTGTATTATTGGAGCCCCATTCAAGTGGGCGAGGGGAGGTTGTGAGCTTTCATTTTGTTGTTAGGCTTTCGTTTTGTTGTTTTCTTTTAATTTAAATTCACTTATAACTTGTGTCGCATGTATTGTTTGCACTTTTTTCTTTTTCTTTTCCAGAGCCCCACGTGGCTGAAAGCCACTACTCCGACAGTTCTCATCTCACCAGCCCTGGTGACTGACTGGTTTCAGTGATGGCTGAGGACCTGACATTGTGGCTGATGAGAGGGATTTAATGCATGGAGATGGATGTCTGTCATGTGCCGCATTCTGTGTGTGAGTGTGTTGAGTGAAGTCTGGCTGCAGGTTTAGTGTTCTGTTGCTTTGCAGGTTATTTTTGACGGCCCATGTTATAATTTCTTTTTTATTTTTTGGGTTGTTGTGTGTTCTATGTGTCTGTTGCATTTATTTATTTCTTAAACCCCCCCCCCCCCCCCGCATTCCCTTCCCCATACGGGTGTGGGCCTTTTAGGGATATTAGGGCGGCTAAGTGGGAGGGATGTGGGAAAGAACACGGTGCTGTGTATTTCTCTCCTTATATATTTTAGGATATGGAGTTTGTGATATGCAACAAATCTCTGACATTTTAAACTTTCTTCAAATTCTGCTTGCCTTTGCAGAATTTTCACTGCCAGACTGGGCCTCTTTGCAGCAGTCCATACTGCTGACCTAAGGCTGGCGGACAAGGAGTAGAATAGATGGGAGAAAGGAAGCCACGTTCCTTTCATCGGTGGCAGAGTCAGAATACTTTTCAGGACAACACAATTGATTATTCTTAATTATTCCCTTTTTCAACTGCAAAACAATAAAAGTATTTCTTTATCTTGGGTCCTGCTCTGATTGTGTTGGTGGTGGAACCAAACCATGGAAGTGATCAAGAGAGTGGCCCATGATAAAAACATACACTGCCAAGAAGCTCAATGGGTCACCAGCCTAGCAACACATGAAACCAAGGGTTGTTTTGTTCAATATTATTAAGTTGCTTAGCAAACACTACAATACAGACTGACTCAGATAATCACAAATTAATATGTGTGACGTCAAACATTCGTCAAGTGAAGTGCTACACTCAATACAAATACAAATAATACAATTGTAGGGTGTTAACAAACATAGTATAGTAGGCTGAGTTGTTGACAAGGGTTTATGTGCTAGACCGCTACTCTGAAGTGAAGTGCTAGTACAAAAGCACCACGCTCACAGTGCACAACCAAAGACTTCCTAGTATTGATGCCATTTAAATGTTAATTCACTCAACAGTCAATGAGGATATACAATATATTTTTTGTAGTGCTCTTCTCCAAAGCTATTTTTTGATGAACTATAGTTTCAGAGCCAAGTATTTTGAATAAGATGTAACTAGACATTTATGTAAAGTACTCTTAATCGAAAAAAATGTTTATTACATTTGTTAATTGTAGTTGGATATTGCAAAACAAAAAGAAATCTCATGCCTCAAAATTATGGGTGCTGCTTTACAACAATCATACTTTATGGAGTTGCTTCACTATTAAAGAATGCAGGTATGCCAAAAGTAAGAGCTGACATGAAGAACTATTTGGAAATTAAAATTAAATAATAAGTTATAAAACTTATTTTAAAAAGACCCCTCAAGTCTACAGGATGATTCAGTGTTGGTATTTCATAGAGAAAGGAATGAACTGATTCAGCCCTGCCTGAAGCCAATGACGGTCTTAAGAGTAAAATGTAGGGAAAACTCAGGGCTGACTGAAATGTACACTGAAAAGTTGTTTTTAAAAAACTAAATTGTCTTGCCTGCACACAACTTAATTGCCTGAATGAAGCATCTGATCTTTTTTCAATTTGTGGGCAGTCTGGAAAAAAGATTAATGAAGGGGTATCAGAAAAAATCACTCCAAAAGGGCAGCCATTAAAAATTTGGGGTAAGACGGGGGCGTGCAAGAATTCACAAACGTCAAATTCTTACTCAACTCTTATATTATCTACCAGTGTTATTTCAGCTTCCCCGATTTTAAAAGAAACATTCACAATACATAAAATTCCTTTAATGAAAATCGTATAACTCCATTACATTTGAGTTAAAAATTAATCCCAGAGTATTATGCAATAAAACTAAACTGAAAATCTGAGAACAGTAAGAATAATATCGTTGGCCAAATACTGGAATGGCTCATGGCAGTAAGCAAGCTTCCCATAACAGATATTACAATGTGCAACTTAACATGAAAATCCAAACAGCTCCTCTCACCACGTGTTGTGTTACATGGGAGCACAATAAAGCTGTGTAAGGCACGTTTGAACTTCCTGGAAGAGTACAGACCAATCTCCTCATTCTGTCATTACACATGATTATAAATTTGCCTGTTACTCTCAACACTCACCATGGCTACTGTGTAAAAACACCAGCTAAATGTCATAAACAAACACACACACACACAAATATACACAGCTCATCCATCTGACAAACAGTGAAGAAATTACACCAGAGGGTCTTTTACAAACAAAAGAAAAACTCTCTTCTCCTTGGCCTTCAATGAGCTAACTAAAGGGAGGGGGGGGGTCAATTTATATATTATGTTATGAAGGGTTATTCATCAATCCACATAAATCTCCATAAATGACACATAAAGCAATGAAATTGAGAAAGTAACCTGGTACAGCAGTGTCCTCATACGTTTACTATTGAACCCTGTACAGTTCTCCTGTGGGACAAAGAACAGACACCAGGCCTGGCCATAAATTGACAGCTCCCCTCAGGTCATGACTCATTGAAGGGAAGCAATTATAGCTCTGTGTGCTACGGCACAAGTTTCACAAAACCACGAACACTGTTAAACCAGGGATGTTCAAAGCCCCAATTAAACCCTTTACTCGCATGGGAGCTGCAGCAAAGGGCTACGACCGCAAGAGGTCCCCTCCTCCAGGCGTCACTCCTCACAGAGCACTGATTCACCGGCAGACACACTGATTGCTGTGGCACATCAAATCCTCTTATGTGACAAGTCCCAGCATGCCATTTACTCGTTACGAACTTGGCATGGTAGTTATTTTGATTTAGTGGTCTAATATACTTCTGTGTATAAGCTACCAATTAATCCAATTTTATCAACAGTTGCATTTTATTTTTCTAGTCGGTGTACTATTAATCCATCACACGTCGTAATACCATATGTGCTAACAAGATGTGCCGGTCTAAATGTTGAAATTCACCAATGCTCATTTGCACAGCCCAACATTAGTCATAAAATAAATGCCATGGCTATGCTCTTCAAGCCTATTTGTTTACTTGCAAACTCTAACTCTTAATTTAATGTGGAGGTAAATTGCGACCTCTTATGGTTTTTATTATTTTGCAGTCTTGAATTGTTTTTGTGGCATGCAGAGAAAGGAACTTTGTTGAGCTGTAGCCGAAACGGCAAGATATCGTAGTTATTTTGTAGGGACGGAGCATCAAATTGTGACTATATACAATCGTATAAAGGCTGAATTCCAAAAGTCTCAAATAAAAAAAAATGATTTAAATAATAGGCCTACTTGTTAATATAATAATATTTTTCACAACGCTGGCCTCGAACTGCGTGTAAAAGTTCTCTATCAATACTGCAGTGCTGTAAGGCAGCGTGGAAACAGTGCCAAAGAGGGATTTCACAATCTAAATAGTGGCATAAATCCAAGAGAGCAAAAAAACAATAAAGAAAGAAAGAAAGAAGCTAAATTGAACATTCCTTTTCATCGAGGTAGGTGATGGATACGTTTTCCACGATTGCCTTTGACCAGAAGGTGTAGTGTATGCATGTTATATGATAAGGAAACCTACTCCTTAAGACACAGTTGTAAAATAGTTTTTTTTTACAACAAATGATACAAACTTCTGAATAGCCTAATATCTATAAGTCATTAAAATTTTGTTCTGAAAAAGCAGTTCAGAATAAAATTTTATTTCAGGTTAGTTTTGTATATTTATCCAGTTGTAACTGCAGTACCCCGTTTTGAATATTGTAACGGGGATGGCGGGCAGCGCCAATGGTGTCTCACCATCCCCGAAAGGGCTGCTGGGAAGCCCGGTTCCCAAACTGTAAAATGTGTAAATAGTGTGTTCGATGTTTCGTGTTACTTAAACGTGTAGTTCGTTAATTTAGTTGTTATTACTGCTGTGATCTGTGTCTGTTAGATTAAGGTTTAGTTCCCTCACCATGGGCAGGTTTATGTGCTTGTGAGGGCTTTCCGTGTCGTTCGCTGTAACGTTTGTTTTTTTGTACTGCCAGTTCTGCCGTTATTAAAGCGTTCGTAAACGCATGTGCGAAATAAAGCGCATTTATTCCTGTTAAAGCGGTGTCAGTGTCGTGCTTGAAACCCCGCAAAGTAGTAGCGGTCTAGAAAAGCGCAACAATATCTTTTGCGTTTGTTATTTAAAACATTTTACTGTTGGCGATTCGCTGAACTGGACTCGAAATATATCGTCAGTTCAATAATGCATGAACGTCGCTGCCTTTAGCTCAGGAGACAAGAAGTTATTCTCATTACGTTAATGCCGATGTTATGCTGCATTGACAACGAAATGCCTATGTTCTAAATTCAGGAATGTCAGAAGTCTTGTGCTGTCATTTTTAGAATGCCGTTTTTAAACTTTAAAAAGTTTTAGGCTATTAATTTCTGGCACTTCACATTTGTGAATTAATAGCCTAAAACTTTTTAAAGTTTAAAAACGGCATTCTAAAAATGACAGCACAAGGCATTCGTTATTAGCTATGTAAAACTAAAATAGAATGTGTTGCTCTACGTAGGCATATGCTCACCAAACATAACAGTAAGCATTATCCTTAGTCGCAACAGCCTTTTCCAAGTGTTTTATCTACAGTGGATATATTAACCCACTCCTTCCTTGTATTTTCATATTAAAGAAAGTGGTTACTGTGTCATTAGAAAGTGTAATTATGAGAGAAGTTAGTTTAGTTTGGTCTCTTTACGGTATAACGTTCAAATAAAACTCTGTATTTTATTGCTTAAGCAAAGTTATACTAGTTATCTTTTGAACAAAGGACCAATATCAGGCCCTTGAGAGACTCCACTTCTTACATAATGCTATTTAAGATTTAACATTAAATCACACATTAGCTGCTTATATTTCTACCCATTTGTTAGTCATCATGTGATACAAAAAAAAGCAGATTCTGAAACAGATTTCATAACATTTTTTTAATTTAATGGGAAAAGTACATACGGGTAGTAAGGGTCATCAAATGTTGTAGACCTGCAGCTTTTACAGTTACCTTCACTAGCAACTAATTTTCATCTAGAACACAAGGGGGGTGTCATTTCCTTTTTAAGTAATGACAGCCATTAAACATTTAAGAGGTGAGATGGACCATAAGAAAACTAGCAAACATTGTGGCCCTCACATGCCAGTTAGACACCCACGGTTTGTAATCATCTTAAATGATTTAATAACCCTTGTATATAATGCAAACAGAGGTTCTATTCTACTGTTAATACTATCATATACCCTTTATTTTGAGACAACAATGGAGATCATCTTCCACTTTAAGTGGAAAGTGTTGCTTATTTTTCTAAGTAAATTAGGGTTGTATGTTGTATGTATGTATTTAAGTATGTTGTGGCAAAGGGAGAAATAGTACATACCAAGCGGAATATCAGCAAGTAGGGAAGTATTTAATGATCGATCATTGCAATAAATGTAATAAGTCACTGAGGCAATTTCTAAAAACCAGGATCAAACATACTCATTGTCCAGTTTATAAAGTATACGCATCTAAATGCGGTTAGATCCCCCTTCGCCTCTAGAACAGCAATTCTTTGTTGCATGTATTCTACAAGGTGTCAGAAACATTCCACAGGGATGTTAGTCCTTGCTTACGCGATGGCAATCACGCAGTTGCTGCAGATTGGACGGCAGTACATTCATGTTGCGAACAGCCAATCCCATCTCATCCAAAAGATGCTCTATTGGGTAGCGGTCTGGTGAAGGCGCAGAGCACACTGTCGGGCCACAGTAAACTGAACTTGTTTGAGGAAGCATTATTAGGGACAATATCTGCTATATATATAAACTGTAGCCACGAAGGGATGCAACAATGTTCAGATACGGTGTAGTGTTCTAAAGTGGCCAGGAAATCATACCACTGCCACCAGCTTGTAACATTGACACTATTTACCATTGGTAAATCGTAGAGACCAATTTTGTGAAAAACTCAGGAGATACTGTTTTTTTAGATACTGGAACCAGAGTGCCTGGCATCAGTGAGCATACCCCACTCCAAGTTGCTTAAATAACTCATTCTGAAGAATCCAACTTAAAACTGAACAGTAACCGTTTTATATAGCAAGTCATGGCCAGGTGATTGACAATTTCTGTGAATGGGATGCAGATGTATGTAGCTGTGACCACTCATTAAGTTTCACTTTTTTTTTTAAATTACTTAAAGATCATCCTGCTTTCATAGATAAGCATTAACAATGTGCCATCTCTCTCTTTCGAGCAATCACGTGAGGCACCCGGCAGGACCGCATCACTTTCACCGCTGCTACCAGTGGACCACTAGGCTGGACTCCAGCCATCAGGGCCCCTACCCCTCTTCTCCGGATATTACTTTTTTTTTGGAACTCCTCTACCGGAGAGCCTCGCACATCATGGATATTTAAATTATTTAATTCAACTCCCAGTGCCGGCCAGCAGAGGATCGGCTCCCCCATTAAGCCGGGTTCCTCTCAAGGTTTCTTCTTGCCAGCCTAGGGAGTTTTTCCTTGCCACTGGCATGCTTTTGGGGGGGGGGCAGGCCTGGGACATACTGTATTTTTCTGTATGTAAAGCGTCTTTGTGACATGGCAACATGTGAAAAGCGCTGTATAAAAATATTATTGATTGATTGATGGTGAACCTAATAAACTATATGTTAACGTACAAACATATTGCCATAAATCCGTGCACCCCATAGTTTCAGAACCTCAGCTGGATAGTGCTGTACATCCAGCACTAATAAATTCTATAGGATTATAAATCGCAAGTCAAACATCAAGTTAGTTTTAAAAAATAGTTCTAAAAAAATAAAAATAGTTACTCCGATTTGAGCCAAACGGTTTTTATTTTTATTTGAGATTAGACGTGATGTGTAGAAATATTTTGAGCAGTTGAAGTGCCAAATTAGATAAGCAGACCAATTATTTAGAGGACCACTAATACTTTCAGGGTCCTGAAAAACGTTCCGCCACTACGGCGCATCATTTGTAAATCATCCTCATCCTTCCATGCAACAAGGAACATACACAACTATCCTTCAAGGTATTGCATAATAATGGCGACCGCTTTCACTTGAGTCCCATTGTGTCCAGTGCCACAGATTATTGCTAAGTTTAGAATTTTCTAAACAAACTACTGCACACCGTCGCCGTTATTGAAAATAGAAAGTCACACAATAGAAGAAAAAACTACATTTTTCATGCTTACTAAATGGTGTTAGCTTACTTGCTTAGATTCCCACACATACAAGAAGAGATATTCCATCTTGCATCAAAGTGCTGAAAAGACTGGTGCTGGTGACTATTAGCTTGTGAAAAGCCTTGTTCAACCGAAGCGGCATCTTGGCGTCAAATATTTTCACTACTGACCTGACACAAAGTAGTCAAATTCTTTGCAAACAGCCCCATCTTGGAAGACTTAGGTTCAACTACCGCTTTCCACGATCTGAAACTTCCTTCAAGAATGCCGCTTTCAGCAAGCCACAAAATGACAAGGATGGAAAACAATAGCTCAGGGCAGGTAGTTAGATGGGGTGGGGTCAGTGCAGGAATATGAAGCCCATATGGGCCCATCGCTGTGAGGGCCATGGGTAGGGATGAAGGGAGGTAGACCAGCCATAGTGTAGGCAGGGCCAGGGGCATGCAGAGCCGCCTGCATGCTGTTCTGCTGGGCTTTGCCAGATAGGCTGCGGGCCTTGTGCCCTGAGCAGCCAGGAGGGGGTGGTCCAGTAGTTGGGGAAAACTCAGCAGAGGGAGGACCACTGCCCTTGCTCAGGGTGGTTGGCGCAGTCTTGAGCATCCCGCGGAGACACAGGCCAGATAGGAGAGGGGAGCACACAGCTGTCTCCAAGAGGTCCTTGGTGCTCTGAACACACTGTGGAGGTTGGTGGGAGTGGAGATAGGGAAAACGGAGAGGAAATGATCAATGAGGGGATAGGGAGCAAAAGAAAAAAAAAGTTGAGATAAGATTAGGAAGCAACACTAAAAGTCCAGGCATCTGAATAGAACTGACAATGCAGCAGCCGAAGCTCAGTAAAGACGACAATATGGGGGGCGGGGGGGGGGGGGCAGAAATGGGACAAGACTGATTTCAATGCAGGCATTGTGGTGGTGGAGCTCCACCAAGTGAACGAACGTGAATGCCGGAGATTCTACTGCGTCATCACAAGCATGCTGGTGAGGGAAAAGCATGCCGTTAGGTATAGAAAATGGGTCACACACACACTTCAGTCCTTCAAGATTTTAATTTGTAGCGCCACTAAAACTAAAATCCCCATTTGTGTGGGAAAAGGAATTTGGTTAATTGTCTCATATCTAGAAGAAAAGAACATTAAACTAAGATCCATCACTGATCGGAGTAATGCAGCAGGGGGCTAAATCCTGGCCCGGTGATCTGAATCTGGGCATCTACCGAGATGACCATGTCCCTGTGGAAAACGGGGTAAGGCGTTCGCTTAGCCATTTGCATCTTAAGTTTGTAAAAATAAAAATAAAAATTTAAAAAGTCAAAATTGAATCATGTAAAAGAACCATTCTAAGCTCTGTCGTAGGAAATTATGGCACAACTGTACTATAATTGGGGGGGTATGTAAAAGCAGGATACAGAGAGTGCTCAGAGGAGCACACCAGATTACCACAATTGAGTGTCATGCAGCGCGTAGAATTTGAAAAGGGTAGAAGGTTCCCCTGTACTCTTACCAAGTAAACTTAGGGCATCATGCTTACTACCCTGCAGCAGTCTCCCACTGTCCTGTGAGACACTGTCCCCGACAGGTCTCCTCCTTGAGGGGTGCAATGAATGTCACAGGTTAATATTGATAGAAGTAATACAAGAATAATCTTTGAGTTACAACATCTGGTATACTTCCTTCAGATATTAACTCAAAGAATTTGAAGGATATTGAAGATGATTTTATTTGTTCATTTCTTCCAGTGAGATTGCACTAACTTCCTTAAAAAAGGCCATTCCAGTTATTTAGTGCAAGATCGACTACACAAAAAGAGATTTAAATAAGCGTTTTAAGTTTGTGGCGAGCCTGTGCAGTATTGAGAAGAGTCTTGAGATCCCAAGCCAACCTCGGTCAATCACGTGGGAGAGGTTTGCTCACATGATGGGCCACAAGTTAAGCACCAAAGTTTAAGCATTTCAAAATAAAGGTCCACAGTTAAGCTCAGCGAGTAGACCAGCCAGCTTCACAGTCCCCAAACCAACACCTTGTCACACTGGATATACCACCCCCCCCCCCCCGAACATTTTAACAGTTTTCTACCTGGCTTATATCATACACCGACTCTACAAGGTTACATAATTAGCTGGGTGATCACCACACAGACAAACACATTAACGCTCAACTCCTACCTTCCCCCAACCTCACTAAAATAGGCTGGCTCCTTGTAAGACATAAGACGAGAGCAGCCCTATTGGGACAAACCAGATTAACCTTCCATCAGTGCCGGCTACTAGCAGACGGCTCCCAGAGATTTAAAAGGCAGACTCTAAATAAGGCACCAAAAGCTTGTGATCAGAAAACCAGAGCTTATCACTGCTATTCATGAGAAGGAAAGCGAGTTATTTTTTATTTACCATGCCCCCCCCCATCCAGGAACACTGCATGGACTTGTTCGGTTTGCTGAGGTGGCTGATCTGCTACAGTTAAACCAGTTTTAGTTGACTGGCACAGAAAAGAGGGAAAGACGAGCTGTGCCCATGCCATGCGTCAGCAGCTGTGAGGCACACTGACACAGGAGAGCAGCTTTCTGTTCCAGTTCCCAATATGTGCTCCAGATTTCACCCCATACTGACTAGTAGAGAACCAGTCTTAGCACAGAAAAATGGGTCACATCCTGAATTACATGGGTGCAGGCGACCAAAAATCTAAACCAAAACCAGCAACATTAAAAAAATTATCAGTTAAAAAAAAAACACAAATATATAAGAAATAAGTTGCATATTCAAGTATAGACGTGTGTGCAATGACATGCAAGTCATCCAATTGGAGCAGGTCACTGGGTTTGACGCGAGTCTTCTGGGGCAGGCTGCCATCCCAGAGACAGCTGGGCTCTGGAGATTTAGTGAGGTACAGTGAAGGAACGCTAGAGGCTGTGGCATCAGATTGTAGACGCTATGGGAGATGGGGAGGATGTGAGGTACTGCACATCAGTCTGTGTCGCCACTAGGTCAGGCCCCCTACCATACGGATGTCATTTTTGGCCATGAAGGTGGGGGGCTCTGTCTCAGCGGGGACTCCATCCGTCTCCACAAAACCTCTCCTGTCAATAAGACTGTGGGGGTAGGGGGCAACAGGGGAGCTTTGTTAGGATCATCACCAGCATTCTTGAAGCAATAAAAATGACTAAACTTTCATTACAAGTTTTTGGTAGACATACGAAATAAGACAAATGCTTTTGTGAATAGCAGTATGATAAAGTGCTAATAACACAGACAGATTTGACACATTAACCGTATCAATAACCAAACCATCCGGAGTGACTAACCTTGGGGGCATGGGCCCACACAGCACCGCGCAGCAGTTGGTGGTAATGCCCTCATGGCTGTAAGGATTCCCTGAGTCCTCCGCCCCCCTCTTCCCCGACCACACACCTTTTATCTGCAGGAGGAACAGACAAGATGTGAAACAGCGCTCAGGTACCAGCCATCAGTGCAGAACACTGATGTACGATAGCACGGGTATGCACACGCTATTGGCTCGCTATGGAAGACGAGCCAACACACACAACTTCAACTCCCATTTTCTCACACCCCCTCTAAGCAGATAGGGGTTTATTTCAGCCACAAAAACACCAACTACATACATATGGTTAAAAACCCATTAATAGATCAGTACAGCCTGGGGAAAAACTATAATCGTTTATAAAACGGGCAACAACACTTTTTAATTTTACATTCTGTAGCAAATGTCACCAAGTTCCAGTGTCAGACTTTGATCAAAATCAAGTGAAAATATTTGAAACTGCTGAAAATGAACAACAGACTGGCATAAAAGCCTAACGTGGAAAACAAAAACCAACCAGGGTTGGAATAATACGCAATCTATGAAAGCCACCAATCACAGCCCATGGTGTCACCATAGAGCAACACAAAATGAAAGTAAACCAAAGCTGAAAGGAACCCCTACTCACATCCTCATTGGTGGTGAGGTTGGACGCTACCAGGTAGGTGTGGAACCCGGAGAGGCCTAGGACGGACCAGATGGAGAAGAAGCACACAACCAGCTCCAGGGCATTGCAGGAGGGCAGGTCAAGGACCCTAAATCACCCATTTGTACTCCGGAAGACGTAGCAAACTTTCTCGCATTGACCTTTTCAGTGTTAAAACTCCACATTTGTCAGTTATTGACATCATAAAATTTAGTAAAATCTAATGAAATACACAATGACATTTAATAACATGACAATGGTTTCAATAACTTTCCACCAACATGAAGGATACGAGTTAGCCATCAACGTAATTTCACAGGGACACTTCAGCTAGATTAAAATGCACAATAACTAATTAACTGGCACCGACTTCTTGAAAAAAGCTCCAAGACATTCGCTTAAGTGCTTATTTCAGGAAAGTAACAGTTGCTGATAACTCAGCCAAGAGGACAGCATTTTTCACTTTTTTCCTAGGAGGCCCATAGACTACTTGCATTTCCTGAAATTCTACGTTCTCAACTTCCGATTAGGTATATCGTGTCAACAAAGTTTATCATCGGAAAACAACCTTTACAACAGATCAAGTAATCCTGACACTATAGCCCAAAGATCACTGGGACACATCTGGATGATGGTGCACAATGGGCAGAGCTGGGGCAAAGAAAAGGGCAGACGGGCAGGTATTAACCAACTGCACTGCTGTCAGCTTCCCATATTATAAAACGGCATGGTTACCGTGGAAAATAAATGTCAAAATACTTCCTCCATTCACTAGATTTGTTCATTAGTGATCTTCAGCATGGCACACAGAACAATGAGACTGACAGTCGTGGCCAAAAATACTGGCACCAATGCACTTTTTTTCAAATACACCATTTTTTCCAGAAACCTTTTTTTTTTTAAATGTTAAAAATAAAAAATATTTAAAAAAAATTGTCTGGGTTTTGGTTTGCAAAAAAAAACAAAAAAACAATTTACTCCCACAAAGCCCTCCTAAAATATTTCCTAAAAATAGCCCAGACAATATTACTGGCACCTTCTGGAAGTAAATTGAAATAATTATATTTCAAGCAGGTAATTATCAATTACTTTGGAATTGACCTCACCTGCGGTGCCTGCAATATAAAAATCACTCATTTAACCAGTTTGAATAAGGAAAAGGTCTCATTCTCCTATTTCGTGTCACTGTGTGTACAATGAGCATGGCGAAAAAGAACCAGAGAACTGTCTGAGGAGGTCAGAAAAGATTGTAGCCAAGCACGGACAATCTCCAGTGGCCTTGATGTTCCCATTTCCACCGTACGTAATGTTTAAGGCCACTCCTGCTGCAGAGGACCCCACGACTGAGACAGACACATAAGAAAGCCTGACTGAAATTTGCCAAAACACACCCAAATATGCCTGCATCCTTCTGGGAGAATGTCCTGTGGACAGATTAGACCAAATTAGAGCTTTTTGAAAGCACCATCTCTGTTTACAGAAAACAAAATGAAGCATTCAAAGAAAATATCTTCCCTACATCCAAACATGGTAGAGGTTCAGTGATGTTTTTGGTTTGTTCTGCTCTCTCTGGCACTCTGGTGCCTAGGACATGTGCGTAGAATCATGAAATCAGGAGGCTACCATGGCATTTTGGGCCACAATGTTGGACCCAATCTCAGAAAGCTGGGTCTCCAAAAGTAAATGGTCTTGTCCAACAGGACAATGACCCAAAACATACATCAAAACACCCAGGAATGGTTCAAGACAAAACACTGGTCTGTTCTGAAGTGGACAGCAATTAGTCCAAATCTAAATCCCACTAAAAATATGTGGACAGATCTGAAAACAGATCTGAGAACTGGGGCAGTTTGCACAAGGAGTGGGCCAAACTGCCAGCACAGAGGTGCGGGAGCCATCGATGGCTATAGGTAGCGCTTGATTGCAGCCAACTTTTCTGATTTAAATTGATATAAAGTTCTATAATATTAACACTAAAATAAAGAATTGTGGAGTTACTTGGAAAAAAAGTGCACGGATGCCAATATTTTTCACCACGACTAATATGTTTAAAAGCAAGTGACCGCCTATGCAAACAGGGGCCTGGTAAAAATGCCCCTTCTGAACATCAGACTGCACGTGGCACTCAAGGCATGTGCCAAGTGGGAAGGATATCTTGCAGGACTTTCCTGGAGGGCGAAGATAAAACCATTCACTGCTTGGGAACCTGAAAATGGAAAACAAAGACAGGCTTCATACGTTGTCTCTGTAGATGTCAATGCTGAAGGAGAAATGGCTCTGAAAGAGAGCTGGGGCATTACTGCTATTCATTCATCTAGCATTTAATAGATTTATAAATTTATAAACCACAGGAACACATACAAAACAAAATGCAAGCGGAAGAAAAATCTAATGGATCATTCATGGATATTCCACAACCACTGATTCAATTCACGGAGGGATTGTGCCCAAGAGTAATCCAGCAGACAAAATGGAGGCAGGGTGCACCAAAGAAAGTCCATTGCAGGGCAGAAGGTAGATGGACAAGACATACGCAGCCGCCAGTCTGGACTACGGCGCAACTGGAGCGCCGAGCAGAAACCAAGGCAAACACAGGGGGACTCCGACTAGCTAAATAATCCCAATTGTGTAATACACAGAGCCAGGGAAGAGGATGCCACTGAATTCTGTGTGTTAAAGTGGGGATAGTAGCAGGAGAAGCCCCTGTGGTCTTTCGTGGAAGACTGTGACTGGGGTTTAAAGGAAGGAATGGCCACGAGATTAGCAAACCATTGCATTGGTTAGGGAACACCTTTGACCTCCTGAACCGGAGGGAGTGGCATATACGTACGCAGGGTGAGGTGTGTGATCACGCAGCCGAAGATGAAGGCCGTGAGGAAAGAGAGGGAAACGATGAAGGCGTAGAAAAAGCGGTAGTTGCGCTTGCCCACACAGTTGCCCACCCAGGGACAATGATGGTCAAATCGCTCTGGAAAGACAAAGGGGACAAAGTTTAACTATGAATAAAATACAAATCCTGTAACTCATGTGAATTAGGGTTTACTCTCAAAGCTAAAAAAGTACAGAGAATAAAACTGACCACTTATACCCAATTGAAAAATAGGATCCGCTCAAAGGGATGGGCCGTTCTAATTTTATATCTTATCAGATTACAGTGCGGCCACATTTTAACTATGTTAAGTGTTAAACAAAAAAGGTATCTTAAAAAAAAAAAAACCAAGAGAAAATTCAAAGATGTCTGCTGTGAGAAAGGTAACCTGGGGGCACCAACACCACCCTTCCTTACCTACACAGTTGTCACACAGACTGCAGTGGGAGGTCCTGGGCGGGCGGAACATCTTGCAGGTGAAGCAGTACTTCAGCTTGACTACCTGTTCATTGATGATTATTTCCTTGGTGCGTGGCGGGGGACGGTAGCTAGAGGAGCCAGAACTGTCTGTGGGGAGACAGGGACTTGGGTGTAAACTGGGGACACACACAAGGCTAAACCGAGCTTTAGAAACCTTAGAATCTCAAAAATACTGCGTTTCAAATGTTAAGTAACTAATAGAGCAATATAGTCACTGCTGGGTTGATTAGAGCAGTGTGACCCAGGTCCCTTCACAAAGTGCTATTTGTTTGACCCAAAACTGCCTCTTCCATTTGCACAGGGTGTCAGTGAGCAATTATCAGGTTCACTCAGGCTAAAATGTCAGAGGGGAAAACATGGCAGCTCGTGTTTCAGCATTTGACTGCCACACAGCCGTTAAAGGAACGCTTAAAAACAGCCAAGAGAAAGGATGCGACAGGAGTGAAACCACAGGGTCAAAGTTGCATAAACAAAATTTTGTCATGAGTGCAAAATCCTTGTGAAACCACAGTCAGAGCACTGTCATGTCATGGAGCATTATTTCCCTCCAAAACACTGAAACAGATCAGCGAGTCTTTTCACCAAGAGGGGACAATCAAGATGGCAGATATGAAGAACAATTCACCTGTGTAACACTGCTTAGAGTACTTAGTACAAATGTATTTATTTTTTTAATGACTTCAGAGTAATGGAGAGAACTGGATTTCTATAGCAAAGTCCAGGTTTGGCCATCTCACAAAATAATGTTCACAGCAACGCTTCCATAAAATGCCTCCATATAATATAGCTGGGCGCAGTTACCAACATTCAGGAACTACACAGGTTTTGTAATGTTACACAATTTAAAGGACTGATGGCACCAAGAGACCTTCAAGATGGGTATCAGCAAGAAACTAAAAGCTAGCTAAACAATGCAGTTACAGGAAGTGTCCCAGCTTTGAGCCGAGTTTGAGCCTCAAGCAGCACAACAAAACAATTCTGTTCCATACCAGTTTTCCTGATTTATAATAAGAGTTTGGAACCAACCAGCACTGAGAAAATAATTACATACATACACAGTTGACAGAAAATTTAAGCTAATCAAGTGTCACAACAGGAATCCCTCATCCCTTTTTGGGAATACGATTCACCAAAACACTCACCTAAGCAACACTGTGCCAATCCACCGTTACCGTTTTAGAGATCAATGCAGACTGCAAAGAAACAGATGATTTGGAAACGCACAGAAGCACTATGTGGGAACTGGAAGGAGAGCTTCAGAATGTTCACAAAAGAAGTCCCAAAATGCACGTTTGTGCACTCGTCACATATTATCTGTGCTGCAGCCAACAGCTCCAGCTCCCTAGCTTTCCCTGTACTCAGTTCCTCACCTATGCGTTTCTCGATGTCAGCGGCTTCGTCCGGCGTGGCCCTGGGCAGGATGCCGGGATCGGTGAAGCTGGTCCGCAGGAGGGAGAGGACCACAAAGACCAGCAGCACTCCCCCAATCACAGGGATGAAGCTGGTAAGGTGTACAACCAGGAAGGGGCAGCTGAGAGGACACAAATGAGAGATTTGGAGACCAGGAAGAACACAGTGGAGTTATGTTACCCCTATGGACCTCATCTTCACCTATTTTCATATTTAACTGTCAACTAGGCAAATCTGACTTTAGAACATGGCTACACTAAAATACTTTCAGATTATTTGAAAAATGCCTAGAGTGACAGACGGCACTATGAAAACTAAAGTAAGAAAACATGAATGCTTTTTTAATCCCCTATAGAGCAGGCCTCAAAATTGCTTTTTTAAATGCTTCACAGAAGTGATTCCATTGTGCAACAAGAATAATCCACAGATTTGTGGTCCATATTAAACTGGCACGTGTTGAGTTACTTTTCCCCAAATACTGTGTGAATTGAGGTAGTCATGGAGTCAACATTGGGGGGGACCAAATCTGCCAAATTGCACAATTTTAGTTAGATTTTTTATATCCATGTATTGGGGGGATATGTGCCGCCGCCGCCCCCCAATATATAATAATTATGGCCAGGAATTACCTAGTCTAACGAAACACAAACAAGGGGATGTGCATTTTCTAGAATCAAAGAAAATGAAGTAAAATTAAACCTTTGTAAACAAATGCATCTCAAATGCTAGCCTAAAGTATGAAACAGCAGTACATAAGATTAGGAAAAAGTTGCAATGGGTTCACTTACTCGAATATAAAGAACAGGCAACTGGTGGCGAGGATAAGGCCAAGTGTCAAAGGAAGCACGCCGCTTTGTCGGGCAACTACGATGCGTCCGTCACAGTAAAAGCGATTTCTTCCAGGGAACACTTCCCATTTTCTCTGTGATCGCAGGATCTTTCTGGTACTCAAAGGCTGGGGGGCCGTTGGTGTCGAAAGTGTTCGAGGATCGATTTGTTGGTACTCGCAATTTTTCATGCTTTAAATAATCTGATCAACCGAGGTGTTTGAAATAAGAAACGCCGAATATTATTACCGTTGGTTCAACATTGACGTTACTGAATTCGAGAACAGATCGAGAGATTACGATTGAATGCTTATACCTTTTATGTGGATGCTTCCTTGTCGCAGGTTCGCATCTAGGTTCGTAAATAATGCTATATCACCGTATTAATACGCTAAATGAGATGTAACGATAACGTGTTACCCAGTTATTGTTGTTGGTCCCAGCTACCTAACTGACATACCTGCGTTTAGAGATCTTGCTACCTGCTTCTATGAATACTTTACTTCCAATGGCGTATGCGAGAGCAGTAACAATGCCTAGACACACTTCCCTGAGAGAAAACATCTCAAATATAAAATTATTGCATTTAAAAATGATTTACACAGTATATAAAGATCTAATACTCGATCGCACCCGTTTTCTTTACATTTTGAACTATGAAAAAGGCGATTTTCTTTTCCATGTGAGTGTAAAAGGTTTTTCAGATCGGTTCAGCTAACAGTCCTGACCCACCATTAACTACGGAATTCCTGGATTCAGGCGGCGAAGTTAAGGCAGCTACTTAAGTATCCACCTATCCATCCATCGTTATCATAGAGTACTCCACCTTTCATATATTGTCTGCAAGGGTGTGATAAAACGATATTTACTTTGTACAAATAGCTAAAAATGGTCTTCGGTGAAGACTTAAGCCAGAGCCGCGTTAGTCCACCAAGTTTATTGGTTAAGCGAATCAGATACTTAAGATACCCACCGTTGATATAAAAATAGACGTTTCATTCAGCTGGCTCCCAACCTAACTATTAAGGTTGTCATTAGCAGTACCCTTTGCCAAAGCCTTTTTCAAACATTGAGCTGGAGCGCGTACTCCTTTTTGGTGACTCAAACTTGCACAACTAGATCAATTAATTAAGCTCAAGTAGTCGTCTATCGGTTCTGTTTCAACAACAGCGAACAAAAATAATTACGACAGTTCCACCTTCCTGATTGCATGCAGCCGGTCTTGTTCTCGCGTTGCTTCCTTACCACGCATCTGCAAGCCAGAAATCTGTGGATACGGTGGATCGTCTCTATTGCAACATGTATTATATAAAAGTAGAAAGTTAATTCCTTCTCTTAAAACAAAACGTTCGTTAAATTTCTGTGCTTCCGGCACGTCTTACCTCCTACAATTAAAGCAGGTTTCAGAATGTTGCATTCAATATAGTTTTATTTTATGCTGTATTTTTTCGTTTCAATCCTACAGTACTACATACATTTATTATACATTAATCAGCGTGTTTTACATTTTAAAAGATCCACTGTGGCCAGGTAGGTCATAGTCTAATAAGTTCTGATAGATCTCTTAGATTTTATCGTTCTTTATATTTCACTTCCTAAACAGTGAGAACATGTTTTAATCAATAAGAGTCTAAATACAAATATAATTCCATTGGCCCCCATTTGATGGCTTAGAGCCCAAAGCTGCGTTTTTACAGATAAACAAAAAAATAATTTATTCATTAAAAACAAGTGTATTTCTGGTGTTACGATGAATTTTTGTGATAAGTTCACCTAGTCTACCCGGGCTGGTGAGAAATAAGGGCTCCCAATAGGGTCCTAAGTACCATGTCATATCCCTTTCATGGTCCTCCAAAAATGAGACCAGCCCTATGCTGAAGCTAATGTCTGAAAACAATTTCTGCCCACACCTTCTGCATACATTCTACATTCTACATCTTTCTCTTATAGACAGACATCAAATTCTATTCAAAAACATCAACCTGAGACCGGACATGCTTCCATACCACTAGGATTCTGCCTTTGTTTTGAGGTTAGTACCTCCTTTTGTGGAACCTTTTTACAGTTTCTTCTTATGCTGTCTATTTACACAGCTTTTGCTTTTGGAGAAATCTGAATCCCCAAAAAGAATATATAATAATAATAAATATTATTATTATTTTATTATTATTATTTTTAGCATCATAAACATATCACCAGATAGAAGATTCAAGACTAGATCATTTAAAAGTGCTTGAAAAATGTATATATTTAAGTAGTTAGTCAAGCATTTTCGTGCAGAAGTTCTACAGACCCTTAAGAGCATGGACACATTCTTGGCTTTTTAAATTAATATAAATATTAATATACATACTAGTTATGTGCCAATACACACCTAATGTATCTTTAGACTCTTTTTTCTTCCTGCTAATTTGTGACTCAAAACATAACACTTGTGTCATGGTGCTAGAGGTTCTTTTCTGGTCTTCCTTTGGCTAGTGACAGTACGTGTCTCATGTGCAGGGTGGATAGATGGTTTGGAGGTACCACTGCAACACACTAGGGATTTAGTGTGAAGAGCAAAACTGCTGATTAGCTGCTGTTTTTTGCCAACAACTAAATAAACAATGCTCCTTATGATAATTTAATTCTGGGAAAGTGAAGCAAACTGTAATGCCACCCTGGAGCTGGCCGTCAAAAATCCAGGTGTCGGAGAACTGAGTGCAAAATATGACTGACTGCCTGTGAATATTTGCAGATGTCGCAAGTTTTCTCAATGCTGTACAAATCTGAGGAACAGTGAATGGGCGTAAGAGGTAAGCTGCTCTCCCACGGACAAGACGGGACAGGCCTCCAACAGTAATCTGGAAATAATCTCCTTTACTGCCTCAGAGAAAACTACAAGTGGTGAGGAAGTTTGGGCTGTGCTGCAGCAGGCTTGCAGTAGCTTATGTGGCTACTTTCACTGACTACTGGTTCTCAGCTCAAGAAATGTTTGCATCCTCGGAGCGATACTGAGCGTACCAGACCATAAGCTCAGAGACTTGTTCTGCAATGGCATTTGCAACCTCTGTGGCTGTTTTCTTTCTATCAAACCTTAAAGCTTCTCACAGCACGTGAGCTGAACCACTCCATGTGTATTCTGTTGGCTGCCTTCTTCAGAATGCTTAGAAGAGAGAGGCAACACACCCATATTTGTATTTTCTATCTTTGGCAGCCAGTATGACTGGGTTACTGTAAAGTTCCAGTGTAATTGCTTCAAGGAGAGCCCTGGCCAAGTCATATAATTTATTCTGCTGTTTGAAGGAGGCATTGTCAGGTAACAGGCAGTCTGATTTTAGAACAAGGAGGATTCTAGAAACAACGTCCTCTGCAACTTTGGAGACTATGTCTCATAAGATTCTACTTTATGTTTTTTAGTATGAAGAAGAAAATGTGCAGTGGATCAAAATTAAGACAAAAGAAAATTCATTTGGGGAAATTTTCATGGGATATATGCTGTTGAGCATAGGTTTATTTTATTTAGAAAATTACTAAACACTTGCTATGAAAAAATAATATTGTATCTAATTAACCACAAATACACAATAAACATAAAGCAGTGTTTACACATACGATTCAACATCGTATCTGATATGGTAGTGATTGGTTGGCTTTTCTTCATGCTGAACCACATTTTCTCACTGAACTCTAATTATCTGCAATATTTCTTTAACTTCTTGATCCTCTGTGCCATTTTCTGGCATTTCGACTCCTTGATGCTCTCTGCAATAATACAAGAAATTCAACTGCTTTACGAATCTCACCTAAGACTAATTTAATTTTAGATGCTCCCACGTCAGGTCTAATGAGTCAGAAACTTTCAGATGACAATGCTTGGACAAAGTCTTTGATGCTCATCTTACTGACAACTGGGCATGCAGCCTCATTACAATCTGAAGCTTCGACAAGCTTCTTAATGACAATGGAGCTCTTCTCTGTAGCTAAAGAAGAGATTTGTTTAGCAATGTGGGTCCCTTGAAAATGATGTGATTACCCCTCTTTCACTTCCTGAAGTGGAAAGCAGGGAGGTTGCGCTGGAGTGGAAACATCTCACAGATGCTTTCCCAAGAACTGCCTTGATTTCACTGCAACCTTTTTAACTTTAACTGGAAGCTTTTATTTTGTTGCAGCCCAAAGGACAATTTTGGCCATCTTTCCTGGCAGTGATGTCTTTTTTGGAAAGAAGAGGCTTTACCATCTGATTAGAGGCCTTAGTAACAAATCTATCAATGCTGCTCTCAGATGATGTGAATCCTGACACAATCTTGTGGTCAGATAGTTTGTTTAGCTGCTCTAGAACGGTTTCACAATGACACACTAGCAAGCTCTCTGCTGGCTGTATGCTGTCTTCCTGAAACGGTCCCCCACAGCCACTTTAATGAGCTGCCCTTTTATCCTCTGGAATACACTGCGGACAATCTCTATTGCATCAGGAATGAATCTCAGGGCTGACTTTACCATAACCAAATGATTTATGCCACCCAGGACGATCTTGAGATTGAGTAACAGGCTTTAAATTGTTTCTCTCTGAGTACAACCTCTCCATCCATCAATACCTAACACTGTCCCTTTCTGTCTCTTTCGTAGTGTTCTGCAAGATTACACAGAGGATTTCACTGAAAATTGGCCCTATTTCCTTGAACATTGCCTCTTCTTCTTTTAAACTAGGACAGGTTGGAAACAGCTGGCAGATGTGGTGTCCACCAAACAGCTTGCTCCTGAAATCTTCCCCTGCCCTTTGTAGACTTAGTGCTTCTGTCCATCTGTCACATAGCACAGTGTCTCCTTAGTGGTAAGTCAGAGAAGCAGGAGGGCAGGTTAGATGGCCTGCTAGATCACTGACTAGATGGCATATTGTCCTGTCTGGGTATAACCTCCAGTCCCTCCTCAGCAATAATGGAGCTAAACTTCTGCAACACGCTCTCCACCAATTCAGTGGATAACTCATTGGTCCTGGACGTGCTTATCAGACATCTCATTCGGTTAAGGTTTCACACTATTTCTGGTGCCATATTGACAATCTCAGCCACACATTCCATCTTGACATTAGCTTTATCTGTCTTAGTAATTTTAGCCACCATCCCAACACTTATCATCGTAGTCTCAGTCTCCATCTCTGTTTCCGACTTAATCACAGTATAAGCCAAATTGACACTATTGTCAGACTCTTTATCTTTGGCAATTGTGGCAATCTCAGCCATTGGTTTCTTTGCTTCCATCTCAACATTTGTCGCTTCATTCTCAGCCTGAACGTCACCACGGACATGCTTAGTCTCATGCCTTTTCGCTTATCCCCTATCTCTATATCAATCATTCTGTTCACTGTTCCACGGATGACCATCCCAAATGATGCTGTTACCGACACACATGCAATTGGCCATTCATCTTTGTCAGCTGTCAATCATCATCGGTGCACCAGTTTCCGAACCAATCGTGTGTCCGTCCGCTTGCATATAAAGCCCGGCGTTAATTGTTACACGTAGAGCGAATGGGGAAGAGTTTTTTGTCATTTGTAATTTAGTAGTAGTATTGAGATTTGTTTGTAGTTTGTTAATTAATTGTTAGTTACTTCGTTAGTGAGTTCATTTTGTGTGTCTAGTAGTGGTGCTGCTCCGTGTTCGTTCGTTTGTTGTATTTGTTATTTGTTATTTCGGTGATACGGTGTTTATTTTGTTTATACACACTGGATCAACTACCACCTGAAGGGTCGTAACAGATGCTCTTTGTCTTCTTCAGCTGGCTGACATGGAGCTCCATATGGTGTGTTGCCAGTGTTGGGCAGATCGCAACATTGTGCTCTTCAGGCCATGCTGACAATTCCTGCATCTGCTGCTTGGCCATGCTCAGAGGCGGGGCATGTTCATCCAGATCGAAGGATTGGGTGGTTTCAGTTGGGAGTGAGCCATTGTAAGCAGTCAGGTCTTTGTCTGGGTCCAGCAATTGATCGCACATTGCAAAATGCAAACCCCTCCGGGACTCCAAGAACCGGTGCCAATTCTAAAACCGCTATCCCCTCACACAACAAATCTAGGACTGTCGCCTATGCTCGCTCTGTCCACACTCGCTTTAATAAACATTCCCACTGTATATTTGGAAAGTCTGCTTGCACCTGTAGTAAATTAATCCACTTGGTAAGCTGCCAAAGCTTTAAATGTATCTCCTGTATATCTTGGTAGTACTCATTTCCCTCTGAGTCTCTGTAAGTGCGCTCTAACCAAAAATGTGTCCTTATCCCCTGTGTTTCTATATCGCCCATTTATAGGTAACCATCCATCTAATACATGCAACCCACAATATCACAAATAAAACAGCCAGTGATCCATTACACCATTGTTTTCTGTGCTTCTCTTAATCTTATAAAAATAATTATTTAGCTCACCAGTACATCTGTGCTCTTATCTAATTTATCCATTTGTGCTTTGTGGTTTTCATAACAGTGTATGTGACTGGTTACATTTCTTATAAGTGGCTACATTCTTGATAAATATTTTAATATTGCTTTTAGAGAATGCACATTGCATATACTACGCTTTATTATAATGTTTTTCCAAAAGTACATGAAATTCCTGAGGGGGACACCAAAAGTAATGCTGTTACACATTGTTGTAATATGTTAAATGTATATTTTCACGTCATAAATAGTGACGTATAATTCAGTGCAGTGAAAATGAAGACTGGTGACGGTTATAAATATGTTTTATTGAATTGATTTGTAGAAGTAATGAAACGACCAGCATATCCTTTGTTTGAACTACTTACTTGAGGCGCGGCATATTCGGCAGACTCTGTCAAATTCCCAAACATGCACTGTACCGGCATCCTGTGCCACTGCTGACGCCTGGGGTGAGAGGCAGTAGATCAAACCAGTGTTAGTCAAAGGGCGGGGGGGTCGCAATCTATTGAAACATAAAAACGCGCATTAAAGTGTCTATAACCAGCACAAGTGCTTTCATTGTGTATTATTGTTGTTGTTCAAATTACATAGTTATGTTTACAGTGATATACTGGGGGTGACAAACCAATTTTTTCACAGGATGGGGGGTCGTGTCCCGGCCGGCCCACCTGGCATTTCCGCATGTGTGTAGTAGGCAGGCAGTATGAACAAATGCTCTGTCAAGCACCCCATCCTTCGCCTACGGCCATACCACCCTGAACGCGCCCGATATCGTCCGATCTCGGAAGCCAAGCAGGGTCGGGCCTGGTTAGTACTTGGATGGGGGATCGCCTAGGAATACCCGGTGCTGTAAGCTTTTCTTCCTTTTGAACACGAAGAGGCGCTGTTTCACAGAAGATTTTTAATATCTGCAGCGGATTTGGCTTCGTTTTCTGTGTTTTATGAACACCTCGGTAATTACGACAAATGGGGAAGACACTGGAGTACTACACGAACCCTTACATGAACCAATCACTGTCTTCTGTTCACCTGAGTGACGGATTGCATATTTATAGCAAAGGAATTGTGGAAACTTACTATTAAAAAAAAACCACCAAAACTGCCTTATACCATGGAAACACCTGAAGAAATTATAAGTAGCCCACCAAAATGAAATAATACACTTTACAGGGTTATAACAACCTCGTTGTCAGTATAAAAGGTCCCTATGTGTACTGAATTTATAGACATTTATCTGAATTCAGATAAAGCTGAATCTGGCAGTGGTTTGGGCTGAGTTCGCGCTCTCCCAATTATGTTACTTGAACTTAAGTGCGTACTGTAGGTTACCGCTAGTCATTAGAGAAAGCCATCAAGATGGAATATTTGCTTACAAGGGACAAGGTAGGAGCTATTGTTACTGTTATTGGTAAATTTAACGCCCTCACAACAATGGGGTATATATGTTCAGCTCATGTTATTTAATTTGAACAAATTAGGACAAATATAATCACTATGTGCCACACATATCGCTCATCCTTTATTTCAAATGGGGGGGATACACTGCGGAAAGGTGTCGTCGTGGAGGAAATTGGAACTTTTTACGGCGGAGGCTATGGTGGGAATTGCCAATTGGTTCAAAACTTGTGGTATACACCAAGTTTACTGGAATATTGATCAACACGGAGGCGCTACTGATTGCTACTGATTGTCGGCATTCTGAACTGTTCGATTACACACAAAACTTCCAAAGACATTTAAACTGAACAATATCGTCTGGTGCAAAAGCTGTGGTGATGCCAAGTAGCTTAGGTATTGTTCTTGTATATTGAAAAAGACAAATTCGAGTATTTTTTTACTGTCGAAATAAAGTCTGTTCACATATCCAGAAATTACAATGCAGATAATATATAAGAAAGTTGTGGAGTCACAGTTTTTAAAACATTTTTATCGGCGCTTCACCGTGTCTCACCGCTGAAAATATTTCAAAATACGTTTTTGTTATAGCTGACGGTTATCTGGGTAAATAACCGCTGTATACGAGCAGTTAAATCATTACATGAAATTTTCTCAAGAGCAATTCCTGAGTGGGACACCAAAAAGAGTGCTGCAACACATAGCCTACGTTGTAATATGTTAAATGTATATTGAGGAACCAATGTTACCACGGACTGCGTGGATACTGGCAAGTCCAGTCCCACTAAGCTGTCCTCGTTTGCCAAGCCTGATAGCTTTCTGCAGTACTCGGTGATGGCATTCGGGATGCGAAAAGCAACGGCCACATTCCACTAGTTAATCTGGTACTAAAGGATGTCCCAAACTGTTCAGCGTATCTGGACGATTTAGCGGTATATACTTCCGACTGGACTCATTTAAGTACCTTCTACCATTGAGCTGGAGGCTCTAGCTTTGTTGCTTGCTCTTCAGTTTTTTTAAGTTTATCTTGTGTATCAATGTGGAAAATGTGAGCCTAATTTAAGTTCATTTATAATTTCTTAATTAGAGTTTATAACATGTCACAAGATTAAATGGTTAAAATGATTAAAAAGGTTTAAAAAAACATGGTACATGGTTATAACATACTGTTCACGCATAGTTGGAGGGTAAATATGATGTAATATTCCGAAATTATATTGTTTACATGATATGCAATGTAATTTGGTTGTCAAGTGCTAAATTCATGTTGATGCCATTGTTGAATAATATTGTAGCGTTTTTCGGAGTGCTACTACTGTGCTGGGTTCAAGCAAGGAGTCAGACAACAATTCAACAGAAAGACGTGCTCTTTATTTACACATGCGCTTTACGACCACCTTGACAAAGGCGAAACTGGTAGTGAAAAGAACCGACAACACAGCGTAAAACACAGAAATCCCTCACAAGAACAAGCAAAACTTATTACGGTGAGGAAACTAAACCTTACCTAGAAAGGCACAAAACGATACCGCTAACTAAACTAAACAACACAATAACGTCATTAAAAGACGGAACTTTTTACACGCCATTTGAATTATTAACATTTCGGGGGCCAGGCTTCCCAGCAGCCCCCTCGGGGAAGGTTGAACGCCATTGGCAGGGGAAGCGCTGCTTTCCATCCCCGTTACAATATTTTAATTTGTAAGCTAAAAAAAGATTGAGATAAGTACATTTATGTTTTGTATTGAATTGACCAATCGGAAGGGAGTTAGAGGTCATGGGAGAGAGGAAGTGAAGGAGCGAAGAAAAGAAAAAACGCAGCGGCATACAGTAGAATTAGCTATATGTTAATGTGTTACCCACACATTTTCAAGTTGACAAGAAGTTATAATGACAGAAGTGAACAACCAGTGAGCTTCGCATGTTGTTATATCCGAGTTAGACGGGGCAGTTTCTCTGACGAGTAGTGAACGTTTTCCCAGCGTCTTCTTGAGTAACTTAGCCAGAATATGGAATCCTCGTGGACATTGCTAGTTCGCTAGCGAAGCGAACTGGATAGTGTTTGCGGAGGAAACTGTGTGGACAGAGACATTTCGCGTGTTCTAGAAGTTCTCGGCACGCAGACCGTTTATGCAGCTGTGCTGTGGAGCTTAGGAGATGAGCCACGAGTCGCCAATCCAGAAACTGTGAGTTGCTCATTCTTCTCTTTTCTGCTCCGTGTAGCGAATCTCCGCTAGTTTTTGGCTACCACGCACACAAGTTACATACCAGGCCTGCAACGAACTCGGTTGGGACGTTGGGATATGTTTTCTTTTCTTTATGTATTTGCTATTTAGTTATAGAGGTTAATAGCTCATTTGCATGTAAAATCAATTTCCGTGAATTTTAAAGTTATTTAAACTATAAGCTTAAGAACCCAACCCCATAACATAAACACAAATAACTTTAAAGGAGACAATACAATTTAAGGCTAGCTCCATCGTTTAATGCCAGCTCCATCGTTTAATGCCTTCTAGTGTAGAACCGATATTGGTGTTTAGCGATCATAACCCGTTAGTTTTTTTGGGGCGGATGTTCAACCACAATCAGCGTCTCAAGCGATGGGCTCTGATGGTGTAAGGGTATAATATAATCATTCGCCACAAGAAGGGCTCAGAAAATGTGATAGCGAGTGTTTAGTTTGGGCATTGGCTGAAACGTAGTTTAGGCCCTATGGCCAATTATGTGTTTGTAACATAATTAGTAGTGATTATGATTGTTTGAAAATGATAATGTGTATGAATATGGTCACAAGCCAGTAGGTTCTTATAGGTGAGGGTGTTACGGAAACGCATGTCCGTATTGTGTAGTGTGTGGTTTGTGTTCTCCCTTCTGTTTCTCCCCTGACTGTTACACTTAATTCAGATATCCGTCTGCAATTGGCCGTTCGTCCTCGTCACCTGTCAATCATCGTCGGCACACCAGTTCCCGGACATCACGTGTCCGTCCGAGTATAAATGTGATATATTAAGATTATACATGAAAATGCCCCTGGGCTAGAAATTTTAAATAGGTGTTTCAAATCACTGTAACACATTAACAATGAGTGGAATCAAAATACACTAAGAAGCTTAATGTATTAGTGCATCTATTTTTAAAGTTTCTCCTTAAGGACATCATACTTTTCAGATGCATTGTCAGAAATGTAAAAATCTAATGACCTGCTTAGACCCAAACCATCTGATGACCCTTTTTAGAGATTTTTGTCAACATCACATCACCTAGGGCAGGGGTTTACAAAGTGGGGGCCGCCACATTTTTATTTTTTTTTAGTATTGTCAATGCGTATTTAAAGACGGGGGGCACGACCAGAAGCTTATGCTATTTGGGGGGCCTTGGCATGGAAAAGTTTGGGAAACACTATGAGCCACCGCCCAATGTGCTCTTGCAGTTTGGCAAAACAACTTTTTGTTCAAATACTTAACAATGGATGAGGGCCAAACTATGTAATCCAGTGTAATAATTAATAGCAAACTTTATTGCACAAAGCTACATTGGTTTGCCATCACCAAACAGGTAAACCATTTAGTAAAACAGATTTACAGGCAGACTACTTACATTGGTGGCCCTGTGTATTGTCATGAAGAGCGATTCTCACATCTGCTGGCTCCATGACAGCTTCCAGAAGGCTTTTCGATTTCTTCTCTTGAACAGCCATCTCCGGTTTCTAATCAAACATTTAACTATTTAAATAGACTTCATTGGAAATGTAAACCTAGGAACAGGAAACCTATTGTGGCTTCTGAAAAACACTGAGAAACAAAATCAATACGGCATTCGTTTTCACATTTGATAGACAAAAGGCACACCTTTGTTTGAACCCTATTGACTTTCTGCAAGACGACAGAACCAGCAATAATATAAAGAATTCAGACAGGCAGGCAGGCAGGCAAACATAGGAAAGTGAAATACCTGCTTGTCTCGCCTTTCCCGGGCCACTTTGCAATGACGCTTTAGCTCCTCCTCCCTCTGCACCTCCACCATCACTTCCTCAAGGATCTTCTGTTCCCTTTCCTTCCATTCTTTCCCATAGGAAAATACACGTTCCGTCAATCAACACAGCTACGTTTTTCCAGCTTTGGAGTCACAGGCACATACAGGCACACTTTTTATTTATCCTTTAACATAGACTAATATTTTTTCTACCCCTGGATGGTTTCTCCACCAATTCAATCCTAACAAATAAAATTATTATTTTTTAAATTCAGTCCTTTTTGTTGTATATTTTCGCCAGGCTGCTCTGCTTCTCAGTTTCCGGCAGCTTCACAGCAGAGTGGTCATTACTTCTGTCCTGTCTCGGATGGGTCCTGTGCACAAACATTTGGATGAGTCCCTTTTATAAGACAACAATTTTACCACATTTTCATTTCTTTCTTTCTGTCATCTCTTTTCCTGACCTGCCACTGCCCCCCTGCTTTCTCTACCTTTACCGCTTCATAATCGCTCCCTTACCTGTCCCCATCCAGATTCAACTGCTGACTAAAGTAGCGCTTTCCTCTCTTCAGCAGCCACTCCTTGACGTCAGTTATGCTGACATCTGCGGGGATTTTGCTCTGCTCCTGCAGGTCCAGGAATGTCCTTAAGTCTTGCTTCTGTAACCACAGGAATTGAAGAACATTACTAGGAAACGGCTGGCTTGGAGGAAATCCACATCAGAGGCAGGCCCAGCATTACCAGTTCCATCTCAAAATGGCGGTCCCAATCCATCCGCACCTCTGCCAGGTAATCCCTGTACTTGTTGAACTCCTTTGCCGTGCAAATGACCTGATGAAAAACAAAATGTTTTAATATAGTATAATATAATTAATCTTGGATTTTTAATGCACAGATGCTGCCTCACTTTTTCATCTGCAGTAATGAAGCCGCCATTGATGAGATGCCTCAGGATGTCTCTGCGGTTAAAGTAGCCCCTCAGGTTGGGGTCATAAAGGCAGTCATACGTGGGTCCGTCAGGTCAAAGTCTCTTTTCTGCTGGGCTAACTGAAACACAACCACCTTAACTTATATTGTCCTTGATAAAATTTTGTCGTTGTAAAAACCGTACAGGGTATTGTATAAGTTGACATGAGCTTGAATGACAGATAATACTATTCCCAATTACAAAATCGTATACCTATCTAAATGTATTCATGAGTAACCATGCCACAGCTA